>JALHCC010000202.1:0-80463 GCA_024340765.1 Tolypocladium cylindrosporum | reverse complement strand
CGGCGGGGGCGGAGGGGGAGGGGCCTGTTGCTGGCCCATCCAGGGGGAGGGGGCGGCGCCGATGGGGGCCGCGGGGTCGACGCCTGGCGCGGATGACATGGTGGACGGGTTGTTGGTGTTGTTGCTGGCCGAGACGGAGGGGGAGACGCTGTCGTGGAAGACGGGCTGGGGCGTTTGGCGGAAGCCGGGTATGCCCTTGAACATGTTGCCGGGGCCGACGCTGGGCTCGCGGCCCATGGCGACTTCGGAGAGGACCTGGAGGGGGGTGTTCATGCCGTGATGGGGTTGCGGGATGGAGGAGCCGTCGGGGGGCGTGGCGCCCGTCGTCGTCGTCGCCGTCGTCGTCGCCGTCGTTGCCGCCGGCGTCTCGCCGGGACGAGCACCGCCCGCGGATCCGTTGCCGCCGCTTTTGCCCTGCTTCACGAACCAGCTCCTCAGCATGGCCAGCACGATGAGGAACTTGGCCGCCGGGCGGCACTTGTCCTCGCTGGCCGTCGCGCGGAACTTGTCCAGCAGCGCGTCGAGGTAGTGCTCGACGCGCATGTCGTCCTTGTTGATGACCTTGCCCAGCTCCGACTTGGCGCTCGCGGCGGAGAAGTACATCTTCATGAGCACGACGACGGCGTAGGCGATGCGCACGAAGTTGAAGACGGGCAGGCAGCGGATGCTCGGCACCTCCATGGAGAGGAAGGTGCCGAAGATGCCGTCGATGGCGGCGAGGCAGGCGGACAGGGCGTTGATGTGCGCCGCGGAGAGGGGCTCGGAGCTGACCATGCCGTCCTTGATGATCTCGGTGTTGAAGGGCGAGCGGAACTGGTCCGAGGGCGTGTCGGAGTGGAGGACGAGCTCGTGCATGTACAGGTTGAGCAGGTTGAAGCTCGTCTTGAGCGTCGCTGCAGCGGGAAGCACGCGGTTAGCAATCGCACGCGCACGGAACGGGGGCGGCGTCGGGGAGGAAACGCACGCTGCATCAGCTCCTTCGGGACCGAGTCGCGGTACTTTTCCAGGTCCCGCTCCAGCGCCCGCAAGGCATACTGCGTCCTCGCGTCCAGGATGCTCACGGCGGCGCTGGGGTCGTCCATGGAGAACTGCACGCCAATCTCCTCGCCCATGCGGTGCGTCCACACCAGGTGGCAAAGGTACTTGTCCGTCGGGGCCGCGTCCGGCGACGACGCCAGCAGCTCCAGGCTCTCCGTCATGAAGGGCGTCCAGCGGATCAGGTTCGGCCTGTGGAGGGACATGGACGTGTTGGTGGCGAGGAAGTGGCACGTCAGCCACGTCCTCCTGCACTCGATGCTCGTCGGGTCAGGCTGCGGCTGGCGCTTGAACTGGTGCTCCCTCCAGCTGAAGGGGGGGATGCCGTGCCGCGACGGCGCCTTCTTGCCCAGGCCGATGTCGAGGGCCATGACGGCGGCCATGTGGATGAGCTGGTAGAACTTGAGCTCCTCGAAGTGCTCGGGCGGCCAGTACCATATGACGGCAACGTGGAGGGCCTGGACGAGCTCGAGGTTCTTCTCACCCGCGACGACGACCTTGTACGCAAACAGCTGCACCAGGTCCTTGTGCAGCACGCGCTGCAGGCCGCTCGTCTCCGACGACGCGGCAGCCATGACGGCGAGGAAGAGATAGGGCTTGGTCCTGCGCAGCTCCATGACGGACATGCTCGGGGCAAAGACGACGGCGGGGAGGTGGCGTATCATGGACTCCTTGTAGCGCGCGAACAGCTCGGCCGCCTTCTCCATGGTGATGAGCCCTCGGTCGACGATGTCTCCCTCGGTCGAGCTGGGCACGAGCGCCGGCCAGCCAGTGGATGCGGTTCCGGGGGACATCCGGTTGCCTTCGCTCGAGCCTTCGCGGTGGCCCGACGCCTTTCTCTTCCGGCCTGCCGTGACCATTGGCTCGTCCAAGGCCGGGGGCCGGTACTGCTGCTGCTGGGGGCGCGCTTGAGGAGGCCCAGGCGGCGTCGACTGTGTCGCCGAGGTGCCCCAGCCCCGCAGGCCCTCGTTGCTTGCCAGGATGGTGCCGAGCACATCCCCCGCCGGTCTCTGCCCTGCCGTCGCCGTGGACGTCGTCGCCATGCCCGGCGCAGGTCCCGCCGCGCGCGCCTGCAGGCTCGCCGTCAGGGCGTCGATCTTCTTCTCCAGCTCCGAGACGCGGCTGTCCGTCTTCTTCTGGCGCTTCCTCGTGGGCACCGTCACGACGCAGCTGCGGCCGGCCTTGCGGCAGCGCTTGCACGGCGCGTCGTCGTCGTCGGGGTTGGGCTCACAGCGCACCTTGAGCCCGCGGCAGGCCTCGCAGGCCCGCGACTTTTTCGCCTCGGCGCCATCCTCGCCGCCTTGCTGCTGCTGCTGCTGCTGCTGGGTGCCGGTATTGCTGCTGTTGTTGGGCGTGCCGAGCGACGATGGGCTGTCGGAGCCTTCGGTGGCGCGGTGGGGGTGCTGGTGATGATGCAGTGACGGAGCTGCGCCCTCGAGCTGGCTCGACGGTGACGGCGTCGACGACGACGTGCCCTTTGCGGCGAGCGAGGGCGAGGCCCGGCCGCCGCCATCGGGTCGGAGCCGTGGATCCAGATCCATGGGGCCGGACGCGCCTTTATGATTCCCAGACCCGGTGCCAATGGTTGGTTGGGGTTTGACAGACGAGGGGACGGCAATCTTTGTCGCCGAGTCGCCGATGCGTGTTGCCGATGGCCGTGCCGCGGGGTCCGTACGCTTAGTCAGCAACCCCACCTCACCTCCACCACACGGACTGCTTGGCTGCTTCGAGTATATTTAAGATTTCCACCTCGTCTATGGCCTTCTACTTGCTACAAGGTGATTTAAATGCCAATTTCCACTTCATTATTCGAAGTAGGCATATACATGGACCAGCCGCATGCCTCGCAACAACAAGGTTTGCGCGTCTATGAAGGCGAAAGCTTTTTGGACCTTTATGTCCATAGGCTCCAGGCGAATGACGGAGGTGGATGCATGGTAGGGGGGTTCAGATATAGATCATCGCTGCGTTCCTGGCATGTATCAAGGGAGTGCAAGCAATCGCCCATGCACTACTTCTAATTGCAAAACCAGATCGCTTAATCGAAATGGCCAACGTCGACGTTGCTCTGCGGCACAGGAACAAACAGCATGCACGCGGGTCCTTGCTCAGACTCATGTTGATCTTCTCATGCCATCGTTCTCGCAGTTTGCGCCGTCTCTTGAAACTTGGTCCCATCCATCTGTGTTACACGTCGCCGCCATCCAGGCAGTCTTGCGCGAAGAAACGCCTCGCTGAGCACGAAAACGGCCCTCTCGCCAGTCTTCATCAAAAGCCAAAGCCCAGTAGCCGCCAAATATCATTCTCCAGATTCCCCCAAACTCGCCCGTCTCGGCCAGACTCCAGTAGTGCTACTCTCCGTTACATTAATCGTCGATGGGGGCCCGCTTCTTCGACCCGTCGTCTTGCGACTTGGTCCACCCCGTGAAACAGTCCCAAGGCAGCATCCACAGGCTGAGCTGCTCGAATGGCACGCTGTCCCTTTCCAAAATGGTCTTGCCTCCATGCCGTGACCCGCGTCTCTTCCGTGAGAGACCTGATCACCGGCGAAAGAATGGTAAATAGAGATAATCAAGCAAAAAATGCAATAGTGAAGTGGTATCATCGCGTTCCGTAAAGAAGGGGTATGTCATAAACAAGAAAGGTGAGGCTGTCATAGATCCAAACAATCCATGGCTTAACCTAGAATCGGGCCTCCTCGCGAAGCCGGCTCTTCGATCCCTGATGCTGGAGGCCAACCAAGCCTCCCATGTAAATGGAGCTCTCCCGTCGCTTGGCACTCACGCTGTGTTGCTGGTCGTGAGGCTGCGGGCCGCTGCCGTGGTCCTCGTTGCCCGAGGCGTAAATCGGTCTGTCATATCCGGGGGCAGCCCGCTGCGCCGGGTGGTAGCTGTGGCTCTCGAGGCCTGCGGGAAGCCCATATCCGCTCTCATAAGCCGGCCGCGTGGCTCCGCTTGATCCGGTGCTGTATTGCGGGTGGTATCCCGAGTCATAGTACTGGCGAGACGTTCCCATGGGCGGCGTCGGCGATCCCCTCGCCGTCTGCAGGTTCATCAGGAGAGGCGGCGTAGGCGTCAGTCTCGCATGGTCTCTCATTGACTCCATGCGCGGTTGACGGTGCGGCGATGCGCTGCCCGACGACGTCGAGGGCCGGGCTGGCGGGTCGAAACGTGGCGCCGGCTCGAGCCGCCCCTGTTGCGACTCGGATTCGGAGATCGGAGATGGCAGCTCGTATTGTTCGGGGTCAATCCCGAAGATGCCCTCGTAGTTCTGCAGGAACATGGCAAAGACGGGCGCCGGAATGTTCAGCGTCGGCGAGAAGACGATGCCGACGTTGCGGACATTCATCTTGTTTATGTCTGCATTGTTGATGATCTTGATCAAGAATGATATCAAGTACTTGAGCAGCGTCGCGTTGGCTTGGGGTAGCCTCTGCGCCAGCTCGCTCAGGGCCGCAACCTTTTCCTTGCGATCCTGCATCTCCGTGGTCGACAAGAACTCCAAGTGGAGGTCTCTCGTAAGGATCGTCGTCGGGAGCTCTCGCAGGTAAAGCTTCAGCAGAGACGCCACCGCATGGATGTCATAGTACTGCTCGTCTGTAACCAGGTTGATGTCGCCCTCCGTGTTGAAGCGCTCGCGAAGCTGCTTGATAACCACGTTGGAGCCGCTGAGCCGGAAGATGCCTTCTTCGAGGATGGCGTCCTTGCTGTCCAGGTACTGAATGCATCGGTACACGACAGAGGGGAGGGGCACGTTGACGTCCGCTGGCGGATTGTACCGCACTGCCTCGGCCAAAGGCGCTCCAAACACCTGGTGCACGGGTCCGTGGTACGAGTTCTGGGGCGGCGTAGCGCCAGAACCGGCTTCGCTCCCGCCAAACAGCGAATCCTGGCCGTCCGAAGAAGAGCGTGTCTTGGGCCCGAAGCCGAAGAAGCTTCGTTTCCTTTGCTTCTTCTCCTCGTTTGTCGAAATAGCCAGGCCCGACTTGTTGCCCCAGGCGGCAGAGTCTGAGATGACCTGGGGGTCCTTGGGGCCAGAGATAAACTTGTTCGTCTGAGAGCTCATCGTTTCGCCAGCCAGGTTGTGAGAACTGGCGTGCTCGGGAAGACCAGCCGATCCTCTGGGTGCTCCTGGGGCGCCTTGGGGTGTTTCTCCCGCGTGCGTGGTGTCATACCTGACGCCAATCAACGTATCCGAATCAGCGGCCTGGTGATGCGACCTCGTTTGGTCGCCTTTCTTGCCCCTGCCTCCGCTCGGGGGATCTGTTCCGGTAGGCCCATGTCGGTCTTGTGCTGCGGCAGCCTTTGCGGTCTGCGGCTCGCTCTTGTCATTGGGGTCTCGGTAGTCGATCCACTGCAAGAGGACGTCCACCCAGAGATCTCGCTCTTTGTCGCTCTCGGCGCATAGCACGTGCTTGACGTGACTGCTGGAATCCTTCTTCTTCGGCTCCAGGATGAGGAAGGCGTGGCGATACTGGTTGTCGAGTTCCTCGCCATTGGTGCCGCCCGCAGGTGACGGGGCTTCAAGGCTCTGGGACTGCTTTCCGATCTGAGCGTGCTGCAGCTTGATGGTCCCTAGATGGGCGCCACCAGGCGTTTCGTAGTACTTGAGTTGAGGCCCGTCAATGATGAAGAACCTCGCCTTCCATCCTCCAAAGTTCTTGCCCTTCTTGGTCAGGTACCCGCTCCGGATCGGACGTCCGTCCGGGCCAATCTTGGGGGCGCTGGGCTCACGGGCCCCCTTCACAGCCGACCCGGTCTCGTCAGCGTACGGCGGCAGGGTGTTTGTGGAGAGGTATCTGCACAGCTCCACAGCAGTCGCCGTATCAAGCGGGGTGTCGAGAAGCTCGTCCATGTACTGCTCCAACGCCACCCGGCGCATATCCAGCTTTGCCGGCGCGTGCCCGCTGAAGAGTGACCGGTCAGGCGTCCTGGCCGTCACGGAGGAGCACTGCTTCAATCGCTGGTCCAGCTTGGAGAGAGACGCGATGTCCTTCTCCACACGCCAGAGTTCGCCACGGTCGGCCCGTGAGATAATGGCAAGCGTAAAAACCGGGTCCTCCTCCAGCTGTGTCAAAGACATCAGGCTAGCCCTCGACGGCTTCATGCGCGAAGAGGCAACCTTGACGTCTATGGACGGCAGCGCATTGGGGGGCAGCAAGAGGTCGGGATGCTCCTCTGTGACCAGCCCCTTGTATATCTTGCTACGCCCCGTCCCATCCGATCGGCTTTTGGCAGAACCAGACTGCTGTGCCGTCTCGGATGTTCGCTTGGCCGCGTTTGGCTGCTGAACGGAAGAAGCACTGCTCGAAGACACCAGAGACGGCGACACGAGCGCGGTATTCGGGGGCAGAGGGATCGGCTGGCGTGGTGGTCGAGGGGATAACGGCGCCAAAGCTGCAGCGCCCCCAGACCTCGGAGACAGGGGCGCAGCAGGAGCTCCCGACTTCATGTTGTTGCCGAACGGCCTAGGACTCACAGGCAGTCCAGGGCTGAGGGGAGCCACCAGTTCGGTCTTTTTGCCCCCTTGGAGGACCGCATCCAGCGAAACAGCGCCGCCGTCCAACGCTTGGCTTGGCGGCAACTCTACCTCGCCAGGTAGTCTTGCTTTGCTCGACTTGCTCTTCTTTGAGGCGCCCCGCTCCTGGGCCTCTCTGAACGCCATCACCCCTCGATCCCGGTCATCCTCCTCGCGTGTCCTGCGTCGGCCACGCTTGGTCTTGTCTCCAACCATCTCGTCCACTTCCAGGATATCGTCGTAATCAGAGTCCGTATCCTCTTCTTCCGGGGGCGCCAGATTGCGTCGGACCTGCTGCTTCAGTTGCAGAGGTGCCGGCGGGGGTTTCCGCGGCGGGGCCGGGAACTTGCCGAGTCCGTCGTCCGGCTGCGGCGTCGGCTCCACCACCGTCACCGATGGAGGAGCGGCTGTTGGAGGCTTCGGGGGAGGCACGTTTGGCGGCTCGCTAGGGAAGCTCCGGGATGGAGGAAGCGAGAAGTTGAACGGGATTTCCCTGAGCTGTTCGTCGCTCTTGTCCTTCCAAGCTTGGTCGGCGACCTTGTCGTCTGCCTCGTGATCGAACTTGTCCAGGGCATGCTCGTGAGGTTTCGGCATCGAGTGCTTGGGGTCCAAAAGCTCACCCACGGCGGATGGCGGCTCCGGTAGCCTATCGGCCGGCGGCGTAATCGGATATGGCGCCATGGAAATGTCGATGGGTGAGTTCTTCTGGCTATCAGAGTCGAGACTGGGGGAATCTGGAGACATGCCCGGTTGGGCTTTTGGTGCCTGGACATCCACGCGGGTGACAACCGGGCCACGGCGGCCGTCGCGCTCGGTTTCGTGCTGGTGGCCGCCTGCCGCCCTCAAAACGGCAGGGTTGGCCATGAACTCCTTGAGCTTCTTTCTGTACTTTTCCTTATCTTTGAGCGCCGCCTCCAGGTCCTTATTCAGGCCCAGAATCATGGCTCTCTGCTTGTCCACCAGCCTCCACAGCTGCGTATTCTGCTGTGATTGTGAATGCTTCTCCTTCAACAGGTGCTGAATGACAGCCTCGGGGCTGCCCGCCGTCTTAATGAGACCGGCAATGTCGGCAGACTGTGGCTGGCCAAGCTGAGAAGTAGTTTTACTAGAGGGCAACGTCGGCGAGATGGCGGATATGGCGTTGTCGATAGGCGAGTTTCGGGGCGGACCCTTTGGCGACTCGCCCGGGACGGCTGCCATCGGAGCAGCCATGGCTGGTTTGGGCGCCCTTGGGGCAGCAAGAACCCGGGAAGGCACCGGCTTGCGGGTTATGGGATCAGAGACACTTCGTGTGTCATTCGGGGCGTTTGTGAAGTTGAGCCTGCGAAACATGAGGAACGTTAGGAGCGCGATTCGCACGAGAGGTTGACTTTCCAGGGCGGTGACGGATACCAAGCCATGGAGAGGAACTAGAGGTTGGAGACGGACCTTGAGGTTTCTTCCACCGGGCTCGAAGCGTTGGACGAATCACTGTAGAAGGTCGTCTGGCCCACTGGCTCCCGGTAAGGCGTCGTCTCGTCAGCCGGCAGCTGGCCAATGGGAAGGAGTCGGCGGTGATTCGAGGAGAGCGCGGGCTGTCGAGGACTCGTGCTCGACGGAGACGTCGCCACGTTGCTCGCAGTGGACAACGGGCTTGGGATCGGTGGTCGCGGAGATCTGAAAGATGACGGGGCGTGTCAGCCAAGGTGCTGAAATGGCAACAAAGCGAGGTTCCACGACAGCAACATCCGCAGACACCGCGCGGCAGCAGAGGAAGACGTGAAACCAGGGCCGCAGCGAGCTCGAAGCACACGGGCCAGCGGCGGCAGATTATCCTGGTCACGCGGGATGAAGAGTGGAGAGAGAGCGCGCGATGCGTGTAATGGGAGGGAGAGGAAGAGCGCGGCGCAAACGATAGTCGGGCACGGGGGACTGGATATTGGAGGAGCGTGACAGGAGAGAAGCGTCGCCGAGTGCTGGCAGAGCCCAACCCCCATCCACGGAAGCATTCGCGATTCATCCACGCACTCACCTTGGTGAAGCCGGGTGTGGCAGGGAGCCAACAGACGCCAGCGACGGGACCTGGATCAAGGGCCCAAGGGCAGGACTGTCGTCGACGACCTGCTGGAGGCGGCTGGAGGAGGGGGAGGGAGAGGAGGAGCATGAGTATGAGGAGGAAGCGCCAGCAGCACCAGACGAGGCAGAGACATGGCGTGCATCCCCACGGGCAGCGGCGTTGGCGTCGGCGTCGGAAGCGGCAACCCGGGCGTCCGTGTGAGCGACAGCGGGTGGCGCGTCTGAAGACGACGACGAGAGCGCTCTCTGGTCCGGGCCCTGGCTCTGACTGTGGCCATGGCTGTCGCTCTGGAGCGGGAGCTGGCGGCGCCAGGGCTCGAGCTGCGACATGGTCCGGTTATGCAGCGCGAGGGCCTCCGCAATCTGGGTGGAGAGGGCGTCCGGGCTTGTGCGCAGGCAATGCAGGGCAGGGCAGGCCACCGGCTGGCCGAGGGTTTCGAGACGCCAGCCTTGACCCTGATGCTGATGCCAATCCTGATCCGCGTCGCATGTACGGAGTCGAGGACTCGCACCTGTGCCTCTGGATACCCGTACGGAGCGCGGAGGGACAGGGGGCGACGGACGGCGACGGACGTCGAGCGTGCAGTGCGGAGGTGATGGTGTCGCGAACAGAAGCGTTTTGCCTCGCGCGAGAAGCGCAGTCGATGACTGCCGTATCGGTGTCTCGCGTCTCTGCCGAGTGGGACCCCTTTTCGTCTTGTCTCTGCCGCCCTTGGCAGCGGTGTTGAGGTCAGTGGCAGCCTCTGCTTCAAGCCCCAGGCCTGCAATATCGGGCAGGCTCCAGTGCTTGCCCGTGCCTGCTGGTCGCTAATGCGTCGTCGGTGTTCACTGTTCGATGGGGAGGTCAGACGGCCGCTGGCGATGGAAGCTCAAGATTGAGGATTCTCGGATGCGGACCGCAGAAGTCGCCCTGCTTGTTCGGAATACGCGCTGCTAAACTACTACTAGGCTAATGGACCCCGAATCCTCCGCATTGCTGAGGTCGAGGGATGGAGGAGCGCGCTTGGTGGATGGAAGCTTCAGAGAGCGGCACTACCTACGAGTCGTGCCCGCTGCTGCAGTGGCGCGCCCCGCCGTTGCAGTGGTGCGCCCCGCTGCAGAGCGTGGGCTCCAGCGCCAAAGGCGATCGAGGTGACGGCGGCGGGGTCGGTGAGTGGCACCTTGAACCCTCAACTTCTCCCAGGCTCCATCCAGGCTGGCCATGGAATGGGCTGCTCCACTGATCGGTTCCAGGACCTGGCGATGGGTGTTACCGCGTTGGCTCCTCATGCCAGGCGTGCATCGAGGTCGATGAGCTCGCAGGGCCAGCAAGCAGTGAAGGTGAAGCACCCCGACAAGGAAGCGCCCTCGTCGTCGACGGCGCAGCGCCGCCTTGGCAGGCCTCACCTCACACCTCGCGAACCTCTCCGGACGCCCCTGGAGTTAAATTGGCAACGCCTAGCAAGGACGGAGGGTCGGATGGATCAATCATGACAAACTGCTCGCCAATCACCCACGCCGCAGGCGCCGCAGGGCGCGGCAGCTTTTTCCGCATCCAGCCCAAGTCGAAACCACGGGCCTTTGCCGAGGGTCGATCGGCATTCGCTCACTTCCTGGGACCGAGGGTTCGATGAACTTGGTACTCCGTACGAAGTACGAAGTACACGTCACGTCCACCACACCCGCGAGCTTCTGCAGGGACGGTTTCGAGTCTTGTCGGCCTAACCTGTCCCGGGCATGGACAACGTGCCCAGGGGCATTGGACGAGGGATGGCTCTGCGGATCGTCTTATTGTCAACTCCTCCTGGTGGCCCGCTGCCAATGGCAATTCTGCTCGGTCGTACGAGATGACATATCGAGCCGACGAATACGGAACAACGTCCAGTCCATAAATAACTGCAAGCTGCATGCTGCAGACAACAAATGCGTACTCGTACGGACTCGGCCAACAAATGCAAGCCACGCTGCGGCCCCCCCAGCAGTCCGACGCACATGCCTATTATTGCGCCGGCCACCACGCAGCAGTCCTCGGATGGACTATCGGCGGCAATATCGCGCCTGGTGTGGAAGTCATCTCCGTGAAACAACCTCCCAGGCCTCGATTCTTTACGCGATATTACTCGTATCGTACACATACCACTGTACCCGCGCGGCGCGGAATCGAGGTGAGGACGTGTTTCACGGCTCAGGAACTGGTGGGAAATCAGCTCGAGTCTTGCACTGGCGCCTCGATCCAATAGTCGCACGTCAGCCGGCGCCGATTCTGCGCGTGGCGTTTGGGTGACGCCCTCCTCGGACACGGTCTGGCACAGCTGACCCTGACCTGCCCGGGTTGAAGGATGAAGCCCCGACTCCGAGACCTATTTTGGTCTCTCCTGTGACTGTTTCGTTTCTTGCAGGTCTTCAGGAACCCCGTCTTCGCGGTGTCGCCAACAGTCGCCGGCCGGGGACGGTTCGACAGGGTCCTCCGGCCGGAATCCTGTGCTCCCAGTGGCAGAAGCCGTTGGTTTGGCGCCCGCAGGGAGATGGAGCGCCGGAGCTACTGCGCCGTTGACGGTGATGGAGCGCCGCCTCTGGTGCTGGTGATTGGCGAGCTTGGCGGAGGCTCAAAATAAGCCCCATCAGCTCCTCCACACGCCACGCTGGCGGTGTGCAGGAAGTAAGCCTTGAACCCCTGATCCTCGCATCAATCTCACGCGCATCGCTCCGAGTCTCGACGGTGCCCCTGAATACCAGGACGTTTATAGTGTCCGATGTCAAGAAAGCGGCAGAGGGCCAAGGGCATCTCAGTTGCTTCTTGGCAGCTGTCGTGGCCAGGGCATGTCCTGACTAGTCCACAGTCGACACTCCTTTGCCATCCCGGGGTTTCCCAGCTTTGCGAAGCTTGAATGCTATCGAGTCGTCTATGCATTGCTTGGTACGAATGCATCCCGATAGCTGGCGTCACCCAGAGAACTCAAACAGCTTTGCGACGAGGCAGCAGAGGCAGCAGCCACCGAGTGCGGAGGTTGGGCACATGACGTCCAGCTAAAACAGGCTCGGGGCTTCCGACGACGTTTATGCGTGGTGCTTTTGTAATCAACATGACATGCCTCGCCCTGGCCGCCGGGTGCGGCATTTGCGCTTTGCGGCGACGAAACAGCAACGGACCTCATCAGATGAATCCGCGTCCACCAGGGCAGTCTCTGCGTCGTTCTCATCCGCCGCCAAGTTCGCCGGAATGTTCGTCGTCCCATCGCCATCGCCCTCGCCATCGCCCTCGCCCCGTCTCGTGTCAGTCATGAAACGTCGCAACCTCTCTACGCGTCGCTCCCCCACGCACTACTGCTTACTACCTTGCCTATTTTTATGCCACGGGTCGAGACCGTCTCGCCTTTTCGCGGCTGCTTCTGTTTCACGACGGTCAGCTGGGATGACGCCGCGGGGGGGTTGGCGTCCGATGTCGTGTCGGACGGAGAGCGAGGCGAAGGGTGCAGAGAGGAGGCGGACCCCGTAGAGTGCCGGGCTCCGGAGGCGGGATACCGGTGCGTGGCCCGGTCCGGGGCTTCGGGCTCCGATGGGTGGCCCACTGCGCCGGAGCGAGGTGCGGATGCGGCCGAACGGCGAGTCGAAAACGTCGCCAAGACAAGTCTGTTGGGTGTTGCAACGGGCGCCCAAGGGAGAGGCGCATTCTATTCCCGCCCGTCTTTGACAAGTCGCAGGGGGGGGAGTGTCTGAGCTGCCTTTATCCCCCTGCGGCCCAACGCTCCACCCGCAGCAGCCCGAGCCCCAGAATCCTGCTTTTGGGGCCCGAGGTGCACGTCATCAGGCGGTGCTGCCGATGCTGTGCAGGTGCCCACATGATGCGATCTCCTCGGCTCTTAAACGGCCCCGTTGGCTGGTGGCTCCCGACTCCCCGCCCTGCGCCGCGTGGCAGGCCTGCTTTATATCTTGCACTTTGTCGTCCGTCGCCTTGACAGGCTGTCGAGGGTGTGTTTGCGTCATCATCAACGTAGCCGTCTTGCTTTGCAACGGCGAGGTCGTCGTCTCGAGACGCGATACGTCTGTTTCGTGCCAGCTCCATCACCACCAACACCAACACCATGGGTTAGTGCCTCATTTCTCATCCGTCGCTTTTGGGTTTCACCACACTGAGGCCTCGTCCCACAAATGATAGGCACAAGGGAATACAGAGGCCCTTCCAAGAAGCGCCTCTACCTCCACCACCCCGAGCCCGATACGTACCTCCGCCGCCAGCGCATCACGCGCTTCATCCCGCCCTCGCCGCCGCCCTGCGAGGAGCCGCCGCCGCCGCCCTGCCCCGTCATCGAGGAGCCGGAGCCCGTGCCGTGCCCGTGCCCCGAGCCGCCCTGCCTGCCCGAGCCGGAGCCGGAGCCGCAGATCGAGGTCATCGCCGTCGACGTCGAGCCGGAGCCGCGCCGCCGCCGCCGTCACAGGTCCCGCAGCCGCAGCCGCAGCCGCAACCACCGCACCGAGCGCGAGAAGGAGGTCTACGTCGAGCGCGACCGCTTCATCCCCGTGCCGGTGCCCGTCCCCGTCGAGCCCCGGTACGAGACGTATCGCTACGTCGAGGGCCCGCGGCGGCACGTCCCGCCGCCGCCGCCGAGGAGGCTCATCACCGAGGATGAGCGCGAGCACATCACCATCAACGTCGACGACCGCCGCCGCACGCGCGAGTACTATCAGCGTTGAAGGTCGAGGCGACAAGGGAAGGCGGCCTGAATCGATGGAGCGCTACGTATGATTCTTATAATGATTTATGGTATGCGGGGTGTATTGAGGATGGTCGCGACCACTGTTGGATTTATTAGGCGGAGTTGTGGCAAGCCATGGCTTTATGACAACCCGGCGAAACGATATAACGTCACGATGCTTGAATCTCACCGGTCATTCTTCGCACAAGTTCCGTCTCCTGTTTTCGAGGGCTGTTGCCTGCCGTCCAACGTCTAGTACCTATAGACTGACCGCGGACGTCGTCGGATCCATGGCGTCACGGCCGGGGGCTCGCTCGAATACCTCCCCATCGGCACCGGCACCTCCTGGACATCCCCGTAGTCCGAGTCTGTGTTCGTCACGGCCGGAGCAACGACATACGTCGTCTTCTCGGGCACCTGCGGCACCAGCCCCCCGCCGCCGCCCACCGCGCGGCTCGGCGGCCGGCCCGTCATCCACCGCACCACGTTGCCCAGCTCGTTCATCCACCAGAGCCCGATGACGATGATGAGCAGCGTCACGGGCAGCGCGACGGCCCAGTACAGCCACTGCCCGGACGCCATGTCGCGCACGTCGGCCGTGTTCATGCCGAAGATGCTCGAGATGGCGCTCAGCGGCAGGAAGACGATGGTCACGACGGTGAAGGCGTAGATGGCGTTCTCCTGCCGGTCCTTGGTCCAGTCCATCTTGTACACGACGGCGCGCTCCAAGTCCTCGGCGTACTCGGTGTAGCGGCGGAACTCGAACTCGCGCTGCTCGATGAGCCGCGCGCACTCCGTGACAAACAGGCCGCGAAAGCCCAGCCTGTCGGTGGGCGACAGCCTGGAGGCTGCCTCGAGGTCCTCGACCATCTGGTCGTCCAGCCCCATGTAGTCGTTTGCCGCTCGCCTGACGACGGGTTCGTATGTGTGATGGTAGTGGGCAGTCTCGCGATAGGCCGGCGGGTCCCATCCCGGTGCGGCGTCTCTCCTGTTTCGTCGCCGCCAGGGGCCTTCGTCGCCGGCGCCGGTGAGGAGTTCCTGGGTGTCCACGGCGGAAAGGTTACTCCTGATGCTGGCCATGATGAGGCGCTGCTTTGTCAGGGTCCTCTTTATGGCCGTCATCTCTTGCTGCACGAGGTCGATGCGGTGTTGGTACGAGCGGTCCGACGGCTTCGTCGTTATATCCGTGTCCTACACGTTGTCAGACTCTCATGCGTTCCATCGATCGAGCAATACGCACCAGTGAGCTGAGGAACTGAGAATACGTATCAGCAATGTCGTCCGCCTTGCCCACCTGATCCTGTAGCAGTTCCCTCGCAATCAGAGACAACACTTCCATGGGCAAGACCGCCGCGCTGTCCAGGAGGCTCTGGCTCGACTGCCCCTGGATGATCCTCTGCATTCCGTCTCCGATAAGAGCTCTTGCCTTTGACAAGTGCACAAGCCAAATGCCGACGCCTTCGGTAGTGGCAATCATGCCCGACACGACGTGCAGCCACGCCGTGACAAACTCGCGAGGCAAGTCGACATTTTCGCGCTCCTTTTCATCGGCGTACGACATGATGCTTTGGAATGCCTGGATCTCTTGCGAGATGTTCTTGAGAAGGGGCTTTAGGTCTGACAAGACCATCATTTGACTGACGGGCGTCGTTGGGTTGCCGTCGATATCGGGCATCTGCATAACCATCATTAGATTGTACGAGAGTCAAGTCCTCCGCCCCAGCAGAGTCTTACAGTGACGGCCAACTTGACGGATCCCCAGAACTTGCCAGTTGTTGGGCCGTCAAAGTCTTTGGGAAAGAATAGCTGAAACAGGCTATCTGCAGCGTTGAATATGTCGATTCGATCCTCGTACGAGCGCCGAACCATGTCGCTGGCCTTTGCCTCAACGTCGGCTGCTTGATTCACTAGATGGGAGTAAACGTATCCTCGCGTGGCGTGTCCGCAGCCCTTGTACGCCCTTTGGCCAGCATATGAATTTTGCTCTGTGAGAAACTTTTCGGCTGCTTCTAGCTGTTCTTTCAAGTTCTCGATCACCGCTGTTGAAGACACATCGGCAGATGCCCGTGAGTCCGCAGGGCGTAGACACAGGACGTGCAAGCATTCTGGAGACTGGCCTGCCTCCTTTGCGCAGTCCTCGGCTGATGTTTCCCCTGGGCTCTCGGGTTTCAACACAGACTTTGGGGGCTCTGGGCGCGATCTGGTTCACAGGTTAGACATGAGCCAAATCACTTCCTGTCCCACCTCCGAGCCTTACATGGTTTTAAAGCTCAAAGTGACGCTGCCCTGTGGGCGCGCAGCGAGCTTCAATATCCTGGGCCACGTCTCTGCGGTCACGACCTCATCATTGGACTTGAATTCGAGGCTCCTGGGCCAGAATGCATCGAAGTGGGACAGGAAGGCCTCCTTGAAGTTAACGAGACTTGCCGAAGACACGGATGGAGTGGGAGTCTCACAAACCAAGTTGGACAATCTTCTGCATTGAGAGCCCACATCACCGCGCTGCCATACGCGACGAGGATTCGTCCAGAACCAGACGCTCCCGTGGGCTGTTTTGAAGGCTGCGAGTTCAGCTTCAGAGAATCGCCGTACAGATCCGACTGCGACATGGCGCCACAAGTAACGAGAAGACCTGTAAGCCCCGATCAGCAACACCCATAATCCGTTGAGCCTCAAGACTCACTGTTGTCAAGCACCAAGCACCATAGCTGCGCAATATGGAAGCACTCTCCTCGACGCACGCTCCCTAGCTGGCAGACGGCCTGCTCCATATCTCTCTGCTGCGGAGTCCGAGAATACTGCGCCTGCAGTAGCGTCTGCGGAGGAAATGACGCTAGGGTCGAGGCCGAGAGCAAGCCAGAGTACTGCTGGAGTGAAAAGTACGGGATGCAGACCCAGCGGGCGGAGCCGGGAGACACTTCTCCTGGGGAGAGCTTCTTCTTGGCCGACTTCAAGGGGACCTCGAAGCAGCGAGGATCCATGTACCCGACCTTGGAGCCCTTGGGGTTCTGCCTCGACTTTACGGAGAGTCTCTTGACGTCGGCCCTGAGTTTTGCCATGGCGGTCCTCTCCACCTCGGAGAAGCGCACTCGACGAGATACGTCAGCCTGAACAAGGTCAGTATCAACGAGGCCTTCATAGCCAATATCTAGCATCTCTCGCTTACCCAAAACTCGTCAAAGTTCATCACTTCCTGGCGAATGTGTCTGCGAGGATGTCAGTATAGCTCTCTAGCAGGATCAGCAGAAACACGGCATACAGCCAGTTGAAGAGCGGCCGCGTCCGTCCCTTCGGGTCATGAAGCACCGTCAACGTTGCCGTATGCGTGCCCCCCAGCTCGGCGTCTCCCGTGTAGTGCGACGAATAAATGCCCGTGGCGTTGGAGTTCCTGACACTGGCCACGTCGTCCCTTTGTGTCGACTCCGTCTCGGCCCCTGGAGACTCCAGGTCCGACAGCTCGGCCTCCTTGGGCGGCTCGGCAGACGGAAACGAAAAGGCAAAGCCCTCAAACAGGTCCGTGTCCTCGGCCGCCAGGGTCGGCGGCCGGAATGGCTGGCGGGACTGGTACTGGTCATCGGGCACGACGTAGACCTCTGCGTCCCCAGACTTGTACGCCTGGGCTGGTGTCCGACCAAAGATATAGTCGTTTCTATGTCTCCTCGGGCTGCGGCTGCGGCTGCGGCTGCGAGATCTATCAGAAGCCGCGTGGTGCCACTCGGGCTCTTCAACCACGGCTGCGCGTCTCCAGGCGTTGTTGGCCCGGGCGGACTCTACCCTGGCATCCTCTACCATCGGCGGTGGCGACCGGGAGAGCGGCACGCGTGGAGGCGACGACGAAGACGACCTCGACCGATGGCGGACCCCGATGTCCTCGGTCTCCCTCGGCAAGTAGCTCTGCGGCTCTGCAACTCGGACATCGCGCGGAGGGATAACACGCCTGGAACTTACAGGTATGGGACGCACGACCTCGCGGTATACCGCTGGCTGAGCCCCTCCCTCCTGGTTCCAAGGACGGCCGTGCACCTGGACATGGACAGGTCTCCGCGAGCGATACTCGTCGTCAGAGTCTCGGCGCCGTGGCCGGACGCCCAAAGAGTCGATACTGTCGTAGCGGCAAGACCTCACAAGCGCAGGTGGCTATGACTTGTCAGGCAAATGGACACGGGAGAGGCGAGAACGAGACAGACCTGGTTGTCGTAGGAGTCTCCGCCGAAGCGCACACGAGGTCGGCGGGAGTTGCTGCCCTCGGCAGCGTTGTAGTCGTACGCCATGAGGAGCGCAGCAGATCAATGCCCAGAGGCAGAACAAGCGCCTGAGTTTGAGGCGGCGAAGTCTCTGGTTGTCAGCTCTCCAGTTGCGCGCGCCAGGCCCAGCTCTCTATTCTCTCGTGCTGAGGTGCATGGGGGCTGCATGGACCCCGGCAGGTCAGCATCAGCTCGCCCAACTCCCAAGCTCTACCCGTAAATGGCGTTAAGCTACGCGCTTCGGTCCGTCACGCGCTAACGAGATAGCTCAACACTTTGGACGGTATTATTCCCTGTTCTCTACCGCTTCTATAAACTCAATTCTATACACTTTTTTAGACAAAAACGCTTGTAACGCTCCACAACAAAAGCAGTTGGATAGCGTCCAACACCTTGAGCCTGATATGCTCTCTGGAGCACAGCACACGCTGTCCCAAACTCTCAGAGGAGGGTCGACGTTGCGCCGGTTGGGCACATATTTGCACCAACATTATCCCCTGCTTCGCGACCGCTTGCTCCTCTCGCACCTCCTCAGAACTGTCTAGTCCCCTAGAACTTCGCCGGCGCTTTAGCTCTTCCCCCCGAGCTACTGGCAGCGGCGCCGCCTCGCGCTATGGCGGTGCTCTCGAGCAGAGCCTCAATGGTTGCTTCATCGTACATGACTCCTCTGGGGATTTGAGCCCCTCCCCTGCGTCGTCTGAACTCGACCAGATCCGCCGTGATGGCACCTGAGAAGCGATGCCAGGTACGCGTGCAAAGCAAGTCGACGACCAGCGGTTGCCGAACGATCAGCGGAAGCACCACGTCGAGGAAGCCCGCCAGCGCCAGCCTTAGGGGGCTGACGGCATGCTGCTCTGGATATCCGTAGGCGGCATCCAGTGCATTTCGCAAATGGAACCCAAACACCGCCCCTTGCTCTTTGCCAAAGTATCGCCCCGTGAAATGCGTGTCAATAAAACCCCACCACTTCTTCGCGGTGCACTCGAGCATGTAAACGACGTGGGATGCTAGGGCCTTGGCTCGCAGATCCACGGCGGTGAGGTAGAATAGGCTGCAACAGGCAATGTTGGTGATATCATGCGGCCTCTCGTGATTGAACTCGCATGGCTCAAGTCCTAGATCGCCAAGGTAAGCAACACAATGGAGGACTGTACAATGGGGAGGGTCACTCACGGCCAGTGTACAGGAACTTGAGGCTATGTGAAACTATCTTTGCCTCGCCTGGGAAGAGAACCTCCACCGGGGCACCGCCCTGGTTGGCGTTAGTTGAAGTGTCGTAGACAGGGACATAGTCGCTGGTAACCAGACTTACAGGGCTTGGGGCTGGCAGGAAATCTCGGAACCAGCCTGACCCGGGCACGAGTATATTTCGATGCACCTGAAGCACGTGTTGCCCAACGTGCACAAACACGTCGGCTCCAAAGGGGCGGTCCCAAAGACTTTCATCAACGGTTAGTAGGCACCCGACGCAGGTGGACGCAGTGTGCATGCCTTTCTCCGGCTCGGGGCGCAGCGGCCTGGAATACAGCCCTCGACGAGCTTGGCGATGCAGAGTGTGAACGTTGTTCTTCAGAGGTTTTCGGAGCCTTTCCCTTCTTGCGCGAGTCCTTTCGAGGCGAGGGAGTTGGCGACACTCTCTGTTCGGCAAGGCTTGCGTATTCCGCTCGGGGAGTTGCGTCGTTGTCAGAAGATCCAGGAGAGTTGTCGCTCTTGCGAGACTGCCGCTTGGGCGACTGCTGCTTCGGAGACTGCTGCTTGGGACATGACGGCGTCTTGGGGGACGGCTGCTTGGGCGACTGCTGCTTGGGCGACTGCTGCTTGGGCGACTGCGGCTTGGGTGACTGCTGTTCGGGAGACGGCTTCTCGGGAGACGGCTTCTCAGGAGACGGCATCCCGGGAGGCAACGGTTTGGGAGAGAGCGGCTTAATTTTTCCCCACGGGTTTGTCTTGGGTGGCGAAGCCTCCTTTAGATCCGTAGGAAAGCTCTTCCTTGGCTGATACAGCCTGGCCTGCTCGTCAGCTTTGGAAGAGCCATCCAAAGCCTTGCGGCCCCTTCCATCAAGCGAGGTTCGAGGCATGGCGCGCCGTGTGGGTATGAGAGAGCACGATGCAAGGTGAGAAAAAAACAAGCGTTGCTGGAGCAAAAGGTTGACTGAACAGCTGGCGCTCACAATAGAGAGCTGTACACTCAAGCGCCGTGCGTCGCCCGGCACAGCTCGGTTTCTCCGAATCACTCGAGGCCAGCTGTGAGGGATTGCTTGGGCAACGCAGTGTCTGTTCAAAGCAGACTCATTCAACTTGACAGGAGTCAACGCCAGCGCCCAACCGGCAGCAACAAGGGTCAGCTTTTCACGCATAAGAAAAGGATGAAAGAACGGAAATATTAAAAGAGTGAGACAGGCTTGGTCTGTTCAAGAGTGAGTGTGCCAAAGTTTTGCGGCTGCGCATACCGAGGTTTGTGTAACTGTGCCTCTGGACGTGAGCAAGGTGGACTGCGGCTATTGGCAGCCAAACTGCCGCATAAACATGATGTGCATGCAATGTGTAAAGTCAATGGGAAAGAAGAGGCCGGCCAAGGCCTCGAAACTGAGGCCCGGAAACTTCAAAGGACCACTGCTACGTGGTATCGCGACGAGGGAGAATCACCAAGGGAGGGGCGGGAATGCCCGGGATTCGGCTGTTCATGCAAAGTTTGCATCAGGCATCTTCTGCACAGAGTCTAGGTAAACGCATGGCACCAGCTCCATCCTCAAGCATGGATTCGTCGTTCCTTCACTTGAAGCCTGGAGCAACCCGCGAGAAGGCGCTGGGGACCATGGGCTCGGGGCCGGGCGGCATGCCGTGCTCCTCCAGTCCGTAGCGCATTTCCTATGGATGGCTTCCGAATACCAGGTCACCGTTTCGCCGCAGCCACGTGTCAGAGGTGCGCCAGCTGCATGGGCCTCGCTGGTTCATAGAGTGGTGATGGGCTTGCTGGAGAGTGTGCAACGGAGGCGAGCCTGGCTTGCCTGGCCTGGGTCGTCCCTGAGGATGACGCTAGCCCCGCTAAGGCAATGTTCCAGGCCACGGCCCCCCTCGGCAACGCGGAACCTGGAAGCGTGTCTTTCGTTGCCTGGCAGCACCAACAAACGCCAAACGCCCTCCCTCTGTTCATCTCTTCGCCTGCAGCTCCCACGTCCACGCCTGGGCGCAAATCCGAGACCATGTCGAAAGCCCCGGTCGTGGTAAGCTCCAAGGAGCAGCTCACCAGCATCCTCAAGTCGTCCAAGATTGTCGTTGCCGACTGTGAGACAGCCCCTCTGCCTCCAGTGCCCTTCCACCCCGCCATCCACGAACCGCATCTCGCCCGGCACGAACGAGCTCGGTGGACGTTTCGCAAGCGCGCAGCACATCGCAGGGCCATCTACCTTGGGCGTGCCTCTTGCTGGATGCCAGGCTGACGCCGGCTCTGTCTAGTTTTCGCCGACTGGTGCGGCCCCTGCAAGGCCATCGCGCCGCTCTACGAAACGCTCTCCGAGTCGCTATCCCGTCCCAACGCCGTGACCTTTGTCAAGATCAACAGCGACAACAACCAAGACCTCGCCAAGGAATACAGCGTCTCCGCCCTCCCCACGTTCCTGCTCTTCCGCGATGGAAAGGTCATCCAGAAGGTGCAGGGCGCCAACCCTAGCGAACTGAGCGAGGTTGTCCAGAAGCTCGCCTCCGAGGTCGAGTCGCTCGGTGAGAGCTCTGGGGACGCCGGCGCTTTGTGGAAGGGTGCCGAGGTCCCCAGGGGCTACAGCGACATCACGGATCAAGTAGAGAGGCGCGGCTGTGAGCTCTTGAACGCGGACGAAGATGCCGGCCCCGTCAAGGTCTTGTTCGACAGCTCCAAGCCCAGCGCCCTGAAGGGCAAGGGCGAGGACTCGGCCAAGGATTGGGTGCAGAGCGGAGCTGACGATCAGCTCCTTCTGTTCATCCCCTTCCAGTCTTCCATCAGGCTCCACACCCTACAGGTCGGGACTTGCATTGCTACAGGTTGGGAACTGGCGCTGACTGCTTTTCTACAGCTTACGTCTCTGCCAGAGGACGGCCAGGACGAAGTGTCCAGACCCGAGGTCATCCACCTGTACATCAACCGGCCCCAGAATCTGGACTTTAGCGAGGCAGACGACACCGAGCCCACGCAAGCCGTCACCCTGACGCCCGAGGACTGGAACGCGGACGGCACCACCAACATCAGCTTGCGCTATGTCAAGTTCCAAAAGACGACGACGCTGATTGTCTATGTCCAGAAGGGCAGCGATGGCGCGGAGACGGTCCGCCTCGACAGGCTCAGGCTCATTGGCGAGGCGGGTGCGAAGCGGGAGATGGGCAAGCTGCAGAAGGTGGCCGACGACGAGTGATGAAGACGGAGCAACGGGGAGCCAATCCCCTTGGGAATGCCGCCGTCAGGACGGTGCCCTGTCGGCGTATCTGCTCGTCGGACGGTTGCAACCAAGCAGCTTCCACGTAGAGCATACGAATTACTACTCGGATGAGAAACCAGCAATGGAGTTTGGGTTGCATGGGTAGAATACTGGTGCAGAAGGGAAATACAGTCACGCAGTGTGATAATGACCACAACTCTACGGACTACGCTCCTCCAGCTTTGTTCCTGGGGGCACGGAACCTTCGATGCTCCACTCGAACTGCGCTGCGACGGCGCACAGAAGGCTTGCCTGGCCTGCTCTCATCAGAGTGTCTATGAGTTTTGGGTATGTCCGGCCACTCCTGCGCGACAATCGTGGGATAAGCACGAGTGTCAAATCAGGGGAGTGGCCAGCGTGCAATTAAAGTTGATCTGGGGCATAACTGACGCTCCGATGATGATCCATTGGAGAGAGGATTCGAGCAACACGGGTAATGTTTTCATGTTATGCCAGCCGCACGAAGAAGAAAAAGAGAAAAGAGAAGCTTCGCTTCCACGCTGCCGGCGAAGATTTTATTCTCTGGGCGGGTCCGTAAAAAATATGCTTAGTCATCAAATGTTAGATGCAAGCTACCCTAGACCACAGCAATATCAGCACGAAATCAGGACGGCCGTAGGCGCCAGGGGATTGTTTTAATTCAGTGTCAAATTTACTAGACCAGTGAGATGTTTGAACTTGCTAAAAACGAGCACTTTTGTAAATGACTCTGCGTTGGTGAGCATTTGCAAGGGACTTAAATCGATGGTTTGCTGGATACCCACGAGCAGCTCCACCACTCCCGTTACTCATAGACATGACTGGTCACAGACCTCTTCGCAACTTTTATAGCCAATCGGAGCTGACTCCCCGTCTTCAAGCTCGAGGCCCCTGGGAATGTCTCATCAGTGCATCGGTGCATTGGTGAGCCTGTGGAGCCTTGTCAGCACCAACTAGTTGCACTCAGCTCGCCTCCCTCCTTGATTTGACCGCGCGAGCCATGGCCACGATGCAAGCCATGCAGGCCCTATCCAAGCACAAGATCCAGCCCCCGGCCGCATAGGCTCGCGTTCCCCGGCGGATCTGTACCCGGCGGGCTGTGTCGCCATGTCCCAGCTACCGACTCTTGCCCCGCGGCTGCCGGGCAGCGCACCGGCAGTTGTCGAGAGGCTCAGCTCCAGGGAGCACACGGGACAGGAATGGGAGGCCAACAAGAGCCTCATTGAGAAATTGTACATCCGCGAGAACCGCAAGCTCGTCGAGACCATGGCCATCATGGAGTCCAAGCATGGCTTCGCTGCCACGTGAGTACCTTATATGACATCCCGCCATGTCCGAACTCGTACGTGTTGGTTGACCTTGTACAAGGGAGCAAATGTATAAAAAGCGGTTAAAGAAGTGGAACATTAGAAAACGAACCTACCGCAAATCGCCAGTTGTCTCCAGCGCCTCGACACCGGCCCCTTCTCTGAATGCCCGTGATGTCGGGGATGCCGATGTGGAAGAGGTGCCGAGAAGACGGCCATCGGCCCCAAGGAACGATTGCATGGCTATCGGCCGTACATCCAGGGTCGAGCCGTATGCCGGGCTTGAGCTGGTCCTCGACAGCGTATTCTCCTGGAGCCTGGGGAAGCTCGAAACCCATTGCATGAACTTGGACACCATGTCGAGGTATCTGGCGAACCCCAACCAACCGCCAATACAGGACAGTCGCACCATGTACCGCACATTCGAACTTGTCTTCGACCTGTGGTATTACGGCAAGGGACAGCTTGCGGGAATGGCTGCCCGGCGAGCGTTCTATGCTCTGGAGTTTGTTCTTACAGAAGATCACCCCGATCTTGTCTGGCACATCCTGGACACCATATACGACATGGTCGATCGGGGGCATATACAGCTGCTTGGCATGTTCCTCGCACACGCCAACGTACTCGCGCGGCGACAGCTGCCAGCAAACCACCCACTCCTCAGGATTCTGCAACAGCTGATGAAGTGCGACTACGAAGCGGAGCAAGGAAGACAGCAGGTCTGCCATCTGCTGCGGCAGGCATGGCTGCGGAACGTAGACATCCTCGGCGAGCGCATCGGCTCTCTGGCCCCGCAGCACCTGTGGCTCTATGAACAGCTGATTTGGGATGGCCGCACTCGGTTGCGCAAGGGAAGCGATCTCGCGCAGAGACGAGAAGCCATGCTCGGAGCTCTCGGCGAGCTGCTACAGAGCCGAGATGCGGTGACTGCCGACGCCGACTCGGACAGGTTTCGCATCGAAGCTCTGATGTTGGAGTACACCCAGATGGATCTCGGCGATACTCAAAAGGCTGAGCAACTGGCCATCGACCTGCTCAACCACACGGCATCAGACACAGGCACGCGGTCGAATGCCAGGTTTCACGCCTACGCCCGCAAGATGCTGGCGAGGCTGCACCAGGAGAAGCAGGACTGGGACAAGGCGGAGGAGAACCTAAGATGGGCGGTTACAAAGCGGGAGGCGGCTCACGGCACAAACTCCAACTTGCGGGTCATACGGGACATGTGGGTGCTCGCGGCGCACTTCCAACGAGCCGGGAGGCTTGACGCCGCGAGCCAGATAGCCGAGGATGCCTTTGCGAGGGCAGAGCAGTACCTGCAAGATGACTTTACAGCATAGGGTCGCGACTTACGCATAGAACTATGGTTGCCCTGGAGAAGCTGTCAATATGCCAAGTGAATGGCTGTATAGGTAGGATAACACAATCATCTACCGAATTTACTTTACGCGGACTGCTCTGTAATGCGCCCGACAGTACCAACTTGGAAGCTGAGATGTGGTCGGCGCCTGCACCTGATTTCGACGAAGCTGTAGGTCGGCTAGAAGGCTATGTACAGGCAGTTGGAGAGGCGGGTACTTTCAACCACATTTCATGTACCCCCTATGGGTAAAGCCTAGCCTGTATGAATATCCAGGGTTCTCTGGTGAACATGAGGCGTTTCAGGTGCCTCAGTACCTTGACTGCAGGACCCACCCACTACGATGACGCACGCCACCACATCCCGCTTCCCTGGCATGTGCTCAGCTTCCTCGTGGGCTTCGCCGCCGACCTCATGATACCTACCTACTATACATTAGGCATGACAAGGCCAACTTCCTCAGCATCCTGAGGATTCCCTCTCTTTCATCGACTCTGAGCCACCGATCACGATGGCGACGGGAGCTCCGCCGAACTACTGTAAGCGCACTCTTGCGACCATGCCTCGCAACACGGCTGACCTGACACCTGTCCAGATGGGATCCTAGACATCTCGGAGACGGCGACGGACCAGCAGATTCGAGAGGCCTACAAGCGGTATGCGCCCGTCCCCAGACTCCTGCGCCGCACCCAGTACAGGTAGCTGACCATCCGCCCCAGCGCCGCCCTCAAGACGCACCCCGACCGCGTCGCCACCGACTCCCCCGACCGCGCGGCCCGAACCCGGAAGTTCCAGCTCGTCAACGACGCCTACTTCACACTCTCCGACGCCGCGCGCCGGCACGAGTACGACGCCCAGCGGAAGCTCTTCGGCGGCAGCAACAACACCGCTGGCGACCCCTTCGCCGAGTCGGACGTGGAGTCGGACGCCGACGAGGATGTCCCACCGCAGGGCGCCGGCCCCGCGCGCAGCGCATACTCGTGGGCATGGAACTTCTTCTCCAACCAGACTGGCGGCAACGGCGGCGGCGGCCCCGAGCACCGCCGGCAGACGGAGGATGCGCAGTTCAGCGACGTCTTCGAGGAGATGATGCGCGAGGAGGGCATGGCCGAGGACGACGGCACGAACCGCCCGACGCGCAAGTTCTGGGGCGTGGTGGGCGGGCTGAGCGGCGGCGCGCTGGGCTTCATCGTCGCCAACGTGCCGGGCATGGTGGCGGGCGCCGTGGCAGGGAACCGGCTGGGCGCCATCAGGGACGCCAAGGGCAAGAGCGTGTCCGCCGTGTTCCAGGTACGTGATCGCCCTCTTTGTCCGTTCAGATATCGGCCGAGACTGACGCGTGGACAGGAACTGCCTCAGGACGACCGGGCGAGGCTTCTCAGTCAGCTGGCGGCGAGAGTCTTTAGCCACGCTGTCGGGGTGTAGACGATGGTATGGTGTATGGGATAATACACGGATCAGTCAATCTGGGGGGCGTTTGGTGTGTCTTCTTCCTTGAGAGGCTGTGAGTTGGGTACCACCGCTGGTGGCGCAGCCTCTACCCGTCACGATACCTTCGGCATTTGCTCTAGTTAGAAACAGCGCGGAAGTAACAAGGCCGTGATGGTGGCGCGAAATATCTGTTCTGCATCTCCATGTTGAAATGCGCATCCATGCAACTACGCAAGCGATGTGGTCAAGGGAGACAATCTATTAGGGTCTTAAGAGCTACCTAGCGTATGAGAGCTGCTGCGACTAGGCAACCTCGTGCAGGCAAGGCCCCACGGCCTATCCAGAGCCTCATGTACGCGCCACATACGCGCTCGACCGAGTAGCCAACGGCAGCGCGAGGCCCTCGGGCGTCACGCCAGCACAGCACATGCGTAGATCGACAAAGTGGCCGCGCGCAATTTGCCAGACCTCCTCGTCGGTGTCAACATCGTAGTCAAAGCGATTGAGAGATGCCGTGAAGAATGTCACATACATTTTGACCCAGACGATCCTTGACTGCAAAATCTCATGCCCCAGCGTGGGGTATCTCATTCCCTTGTATACAACAAATCCAGGTCTCTCGCCTGAAGCAAACGTGTCGTCGTTGTTTGTAAACGCAGCATTCCAAACCGTCAAGCGCTAGACACAGCCTATCTTCGAGGGGGAGGGTTGAAACCAGGGGGTCCGCCTGGAGGAGCGCCTGGGGGTGGACCACCACCGAAGCCAGTGCCAGGAGGCTGGAAGTTGGCTGGGAAACCGGGAGGAGGCCAGGCACCAGGGAAACCTGGTGGAGCTCCTGTAGACATGTTAGATCCGGGGGTAACAATATGTGGTTGATAGGGTAACGCACCGCCTCGACCCATGGTCGGAGCTCCTGGGAAGGCCGGGAAGCCTGGGGGAGGGACAGCACCGCCAACTCCAGCAGCAGGGCCCTGCTCATTGTCAGTCTCAGAATCTGCGCTGGAAGAGAGCTCGCGGATTCTAACAGCTAACGAAGGAGGCGGAGCTCCTCGTCCAGCGGGCTTGGCAACACCAGGACCAGCGCTGAGAGTCGAAGGAATGCCACCGGGGGCAGTCCTTCCAAGTCTGGCGCTAGGATCGGCGGGAGGAGGCGACTCGACGGAGACGGAGATGATCTGAGCGCCGCGGACGATTGCCAGGCCCAGAGTTCGCTTTTCCTCAGTCTCGACTGTTTGGGTAGCGGGGACGGCGCCGGGTGCAGCCTGCTTGGCGTGCTTGCGCTTGACGCGTCGAAACTCCTCAGTATCGGCGAGAACCAGGTTCATGTGCTGCGAGGAAATTTAGCTGCGGCGCAGAGTGCAGAGGAATTCCGTTGGGCAGGAAATACCTTGTCGAAGGCAAGCATCTGCCCGGTCATCTGGCGGCCGTCATTGAGAATGACGCGCATACGCCAGTTGATCTGGCAAGGAAGGGTTAGTCAACGCTCGAGAAATCCGGGTAGCGCCCCGTCGTTTGAAGCGACACGTATCGAGGAGGGCACGTACGTAACCGATCTGGAGAAACACGGAAGTCGTTAGCAGTTGTTCTGGAGCTTGGAGGGAGGGGAGGGCGAGGAGGGGTCATACCATCTTCCCCTGCTTGTTCGACATCTTTGCTGATGCTTGGCGAGCTTGCCGAACGCGTGATTCGCAAGGTTGGAGCGTCGAGGGTTGTTCGCGGAGCTTCTGCGCGTTCGGGATGACCTTGGAAGCTCTGCGCGTTGGAGTGAGGTGAGTGCGAGGTCCAAATTTTGCGGAGCCTGATGCAGAAGGCTGAAAAGAGGTACAAGGCAGATGTACCGACTGGCGGCGCTAGTCCTCATCTGGCCACCGCCAGACCCACCTTTTTGCCCGTGTCGTTTGAGGGCAGCCAAACCCTCGAATTTTCAAAGCGCCTCACAAAATTCTGGCCCGCTCAACCGCATCTCGACAACTTCGACACATCAATCACCCCGTCGACCAACACCGCAGCAATGGCGTCCGAGAAGGCAAACAACCCCATGCGGGAGCTCAAGATTCAGAAGCTCGTTCTGAACATCTCCGTCGGCGAATCTGGTGACAGACTCACCCGTGCCGCCAAGGTGCTCGAGCAGCTGTCTGGTCAGACTCCTGTCTACAGTACGTTTTGACCATGGAAGAATTGCTGCACGACGCTCATCTAACCCCTCCTCAGGCAAGGCCCGATACACCGTCCGTACCTTCGGTATCCGACGTAACGAAAAGATTGCCGTCCACGTCACCGTCCGAGGCCCCAAGGTAAATTTTCTTTGCGCAATACGATCAAATCAATCAATTGGCAGTCGCTCTAACAATGTGGCAGGCCGAGGAGATTCTGGAGCGTGGCCTCAAGGTCAAGGAGTACGAGCTGCGCAAGCGCAACTTCTCCGAGACTGGCAACTTCGGCTTCGGTATCAGCGAGCACATCGATCTCGGCATCAAGTACGACCCCTCTATCGGTATCTACGGCATGGACTTCTACTGCTGCATGACCCGCCCCGGCGAGCGTGTTACCCGACGACGACGCATGAAGAGCACCATCGGTTCCAGCCACCGCATCAAGCGTGATGAGACCGTCAAGTGGTTCAAGAGCCGCTTTGATGGCATTGTCCGATAAATGGGATTGGGGTTTTGTCTTCACGGATGGTCACGGCGAACATTTTTGGGAAAATAGGATCACGCGGTCATGTATTTCCGTTGCCCTTGCATGAGCTCGACCGGCAATTGAGTCGAGCTACGGCCTCAGAGACCGACCGGCATCCCCGCCGGCTTCCGTACATTTGCCCCCGAATGTGAAACTTGACGGCAAATATTTCTCCCTTTGTTCGTATGACTTGAGTGTCCTTTACATATCGACATGGTAAGGGGGCGGAGTATTTCGGCTGGGCGTTGGTCGGCACGCAAAGTCTTGTAGATATACCTCGACAACCCCAATGCGGTAATATGCAGCGCTGTGCGGGACCAGTGACACAGCCACAGTCACCCCAAAATTGGGAGGGCAGTCTGACCATGAGGCGTACCGTCAGACCAATTGTCACGACCAAGGCTGCTGTAAGCATCAGGCGATAGGGATTTGAGCCCGCGAGAGCAATGATGTCACGCGAAGCCATGGTGGTATATTAGGGTGAATGGTTCCCAACTGTGAGCGTCGTTGGCTGGGACACTTTACTTGTCAGCTTCTCCTTCAACACTGCCTTGATGCTCTCAGTGCAATACAACACAGTCTATCACATTCAATTTACGACAAATCCGCTTTATTGTTGGACGCTGCTTAGCTGTCACAACGAAATCATCACCAGCACTGAAGCCTCAACGCTCAAAGTCTTATCCTTTGTCTGCACTCGATCACAATCATGGGCTCGGCAGAATCGAAGCAAGTGGGGTCTCGCTTGCAACAGGCAACTCTGGCAAACATCAAGTTCCCAGCCAAATTCAGCTTCTGGTTCAAGGGCAAGGCGCACATCAGGCTCGTGCTCGGGGAGGACAAGTTAAACCCATCCCACATCATCTCCATGCCTAACGGATTCTACGGCGAGCTCATACTCTACAATGGACCGACTGTCGACGCAGAACCCGTGTGCTTAATACGGCACAACAAAAGCGGCTGGCATGACTCGATCGAGCTGGCAGCACAACCTGGGCAAGCGCCAATTCGAGAGGAGCTGCGGTGTCACGGCAACGGGTGGACACTGGCATATACGTTCGCGATCTCTCTCCGCAACGGCTCACTGCCCGAGAGATTCGAGTGGCGTAGCAGCCGCAGCGACGAGGTGAAGTCCTTGGGCGAAGGGTCGGGCGGTTGGAAGCTCGTGCGCCTGGACAACGGAGACGAGATCGTCGCAGTAGCAGGCGATGCCAAGTTCAGCAGGAGCATATCCAGAGCGGCAGCGTTCCAGTTTGTGGGCACTGGAGCGTCGGGCGAGCTTGGAGAGCCCTGGGCGGTTATGGCTGTAGCCTCGTATATGAGGTTGTGGCAGAGGATGATGCAGGCAGCCACCACCGCGTCGGCGGCGGCTTGATGCGATGCGGACGGAGTGTAGAAGCGCATGTACGGTAGAACCCCGAATACCCCGAATACCCACGAATACCCTTGTGTGTTCTCTCGACCGTTCTGTGTGTGCGCGGCCGAACCTATCGGGGTGGTCCTCGTAATTGCTGTGAACTGCTGTTGATGCCTCGGTTTGGTCGAGCTTCCCGGTGATGCCCGTTGCTACGGCGGTTGTTAGCGCACGCTCCAGGGCAGGTCAGAGCGGGCAGAGGCTCAAGATGAGGGGAGAAGAGATTCCTCAGGCTAAAACATGCGCTGGAGACGAGCGAAAATTGTTAAGGCAGGCCTCGGGATATGTAGGCAAAACCGCGCAACGGGCTCTGATTGGGCAGGCCGGCCCAAATCAGCTCCACCCTCCCCTTCACAGACTCTGTTCCCGTCACTGTCCTCCCGAAAAACTCCATTTGCTCTCCTGCAAAGGCAGCACCGCAACCCCAATCTCCCCTCTCCCCAATTGCACGTTGCTGCAATTGCTCCTCTTTCCATCTAGACCTCCATAACCTCCCTTAATATGTTCCGGAACGCCCTCCGACAGTCCACGCGTGCCGTGGGCGCCGTCTCTGCTGCCGGCAGGGTCGCCGCGGTGAGTCTCCCCAGCAGCTCCGAGCCGAGCGCCAATGCCATCGACAGCCGCCCCGAATTATCAGGAAAACGCCTGCAGGGCTCAATTGGATCGCCAGACGATGTCTACACGTCGCCTGAATTCTTTTTGGAGCTGCTTTGGCGCTGGACGCTCGCTGCTCGGCCAGAGGGCCATTTCGTCGGGCTTTCGGCTAACTTGTTTTTCCCCAGGTCCGAAATGCCGCACCTGCCGCCCTCAACGTCCAGGCTCGATCCTACGCCTCCGACGCCAAGGCCACGCCGACTGAGGTCTCGTCCATTCTCGAGCAGCGAATTCGCGGTGTCCAGGAGGAGTCTGGCCTCGCTGAGACCGGCCGTGTCCTTTCCGTCGGGTATGTGGAGCTTTGGAAACGAACGACGCGCCCCTGGTCCCTTCGACGTGGGCGCCAGTACCCTTTCAGGCTTCAACTCGCACCACAACGCAACAGCCTGGGGCGCTCAATCGAGAAGAGCATAAGCTGACATTGAGATTGCAGTGATGGTATCGCCCGTGTTCACGGCCTGACCAATGTTCAGGCTGAGGAGCTTGTTGAGTATGTCATGCGCATCTCCAATTAACCCGCAAGACAAGAACGACCCTAACCCAGGTGTTTCAGGTTCGCCTCTGGCGTCAAGGGCATGTGCATGAACCTCGAGGCCGGCCAGGTCGGTGTCGTGCTGTTCGGTTCCGATCGTCTGGTCTCGGAGGGCCAGACCGTCAAGCGTACCGGCGAAATTGTAAGTTGACCCGGATGCTTCGCTTTCGGTTGTCACTGGAGTTGTTGGCTAACACGTACCCAAGGTCGATGTCCCCGTCGGCCCTGAGATGCTTGGCCGTGTTGTCGATGCTCTGGGTAACCCCATCGATGGCAAGGGCCCCATCAACACCAAGGAGAAGCGCCGTGCTCAGCTCAAGGCTCCCGGCATTCTGCCCCGCAAGTCCGTCAACGAGCCTGTCCAGACCGGCTTCAAGTCCGTCGATGCCATGGTTCCCATTGGCCGTGGCCAGCGTGAGCTGATCATTGGTGACCGTCAAACCGGCAAGACCGCTGTCGCCCTCGACACCATCCTGAACCAGAAGCGATGGAACAGCGGCACCGACGAGTCCAAGAAGCTCTACTGCGTCTACGTCGCCGTCGGCCAGAAGCGCTCCACCGTTGCCCAGCTCGTCAAGACCCTCGAGGAGAACGACGCCATGAAGTACTCCATTGTCGTCGCCGCCACCGCTTCCGAGGCTGCTCCTCTTCAGTACATCGCTCCCTTCACCGGTATGTTTGCCCCTATTACCTCTCCTTAAGTCCCTCCCGCCCCTTCCCCCCTTCACGTCACGATGTGGCTCGTCCAGTGGATGCTCCCACCTGCGATGTCGCTTTGCAGTCCGCCACGGCTCTCAAGAAGCATCTGGCTTCAAAAGCCCACCAAGAGAAGTTGAGGCTCGCCGCTGGTGAAGCTAAAGCGGGTCTTGCCGCGACACCGAGGTCCCAGAGACACGCCAGCAACAACAGGGCAAACAAGTCTCACTACTGTGCTATCTGTGCTATCTGCGACATGGTCTTCAACATCAAGGGTCATCTCACCCAGCACCTAAACACCAAGAAAGCGGCTGCTGCAAGCGCATAGCAATGTTTTCTCATCCGCCTTAGCCTCGGACGTCATCTTGCGCATAGACTTACCATTTCATTCATAGCCGCATCTATTGGGGAGTGGTTCCGTGATAATGGCCGCCACTCTCTGATCATCTTCGACGATCTGTCCAAGCAGGCCGTTGCCTACCGTCAGATGTCCCTGCTGCTCCGTCGCCCCCCCGGCCGTGAGGCTTACCCCGGTGACGTCTTCTACCTGCACTCGCGTCTGCTGGAGCGTGCCGCCAAGCTCAGCGAAAAGCACGGTGGTGGTTCTATGACTGCCCTGCCCATCATCGAGACCCAGGGTGGTGACGTGTCTGCCTACATTCCCACCAACGTCATTTCCATTACCGACGGGCAGATCTTCCTGGAGTCGGAGCTGTTCTACAAGGGTATCCGACCTGCGATCAATGTCGGTCTGTCCGTCTCTCGTGTCGGTTCCGCGGCTCAGCTCAAGGCCATGAAGCAAGTGGCGGGTTCCCTGAAGCTGTTCTTGGCGCAGTACCGTGAGGTGGCTGCCTTTGCCCAGTTCGGTTCCGATCTGGATGCCTCCACCAAGCAGACGCTGGCCCGTGGTGAGCGCGTAAGTTTTACTCTCTTGGTCCAATCTTTTACTACGACGCTAACTACTACTCTCACAGTTGACCGAGCTCCTCAAGCAGAAGCAGTACTCCCCCATGGGCGTCAACGAGATGGTTCCCCTCATCTTCGCCGGTGTCAACGGTTACCTGGACACCGTCCCCGTCAACAAGATTCTGCAGTGGGAGTCCGACTACCTTGCTCACCTCAAGTCCAACGAGTCCGACCTGCTGGCCACTATCGAGAAGGAGGGTGCCATCAGCAAGGAGCTCGAGGCCCGCCTGAAGGACGTTACCCAGTCCTTCATCAAGAGCTTCCTGGCCTAAGCATTTAATCAGACGTCTCCTCGAGCGACTTAGAGAAAGGGCTGTTGGGGATGCTGCTGTCTATACCGAAATTTTAGTTGTTCTTCTCTCTAGATGCGGAGGGAACATCCGAGGGGTGTGCACCTGATGGAGCGATGGGTGACGCTGGGGAGATTTCGCCAATCGTACCACCACATGTAAAAATAGAGCTCATTACTCAATGAACGCCCTTCATTTCTTTTGTTCTATAAAACATATTGATGCCAATCTGGAGCAAGCGAGTTGTGTTTCGAGGTGTTTGTCGCGGCTGCTGCGTAATTTTTGGCAGCCTCGGCTCAGGTGACATCATGAATGTGCAATTGACTGGACTTGGATTGGACCATGGGGCATTCCAGCTTTGCATTTGCATCTCACCTGGTCTCCCGACACCAGCGTGTTCAGTAGAAAGACCGACCCTCGAGTTTACGAAACATCTTTAAGCATCCTCGTAAGCATACGATTGGCGTTCATATAACGGCTGCCCGATCGCGGTCTTCGGCTCGATCCTGCGTCGCCCTCTTGCTTTGACCACAGCTCACGCTGCTGCCTCACCACAGCCCGCTGCCTTCTCTCGCGATGACTGCAAAAGACCAAGGCCCTCAAATGTCTGCAGCAACGAGGAGCGTACTAGGAAAGGTGCGGCGGATTATCCCGCCGATGCTGGACCAATTCCACAAGGGTTCGTTCGTCAACGCGCCGTTGAACTGCCCCCTGGCTCCTACGTTTGCGACGGAAGACTGACTTCAGCAGGGCAACTGGGCCGTATCGGAGTCATCGGGGGGAGCGAGGACTACACCGGCGCGCCTTATTTCTCGGCCATGGCCAGCGCGAGGCTCGGCTGCGACATGGTGGGTGGCGGTGACGCTGGGCCGGTTCGTGAGGGGAGCAATGGCTGACGGCTCGTCTTGCAGTCTCATGTTATCTGTACGCCCGGAGCTGGCGCCGTCATCAAGACGTACTCGCCAAACCTGATGGTCCATCCGCTCATGCGCCAGTCCCCTCCACCGAAGGCGGATCCGAAGGAGCACGACACGGACCCGGAGCACATCGCAGCCACGATCGCCGAGATGCTCCCACGACTGCACGTCCTCGTCGTTGGGCCAGGGCTAGGCCGGGACCCCCTCATGCAGGCAACCGTGTCCCGAGTCATCCGCGCGGCGCGGGAGAAGAACATGCCCGTTGTCCTCGACGCCGACGCTCTGCAGCTCGTGCAGAACGACCCGGACCTGGTGAAGGGATACAAGGGCGCGATTCTCACGCCCAACCTGGTTGAATTCGGACGGCTGTGGGACGCACTCAAGCTCAAAGACGCGGGAAACGAGAGCGAGACGGGTAAGGTAGAGACTCTTGCGAGAGCGTTGGGTGGCGTCACCATCATACAGAAGGGCGGCAAGGACTTCATCTCGAATGGACGCACGACCTTGACCGACGACCTAGAGGGAGGCAAGAAGAGGAGCGGCGGTCAGGGCGACACCCTGACTGGAACAGTGGCAACGTTCCTAGGCTGGAGGAAGGCATATATGGACCGGCTATGGGATGTTGGAGATGATCCGCTGTCAGAGGACGAGATGATGGGTCTTGCGGCTTTCGGAGGCAGTGCAACCACGAGGGTAAGCGAACCACTATGCCCTACCTGTGCTTCTGCTTCATGACGCTGGGGAACCATGGGAACGGCACGACTAGAAACTAACAGTGAAATAGGAGGCCTCTCGGTTGGCGTTCGTCAAGAAGGGTCGTAGTCTGCAGGCCAGCGACTTGACGGATGAGGTGCACAACGCCTTCATGGGCCTCTTTGGGGAAGTCGACGGCGACTCCAACGGCTCCAAGCTGTAATGTAGCTTTCGCTTTGCAATAAGTGAGGGCGCGAGCCACGCAGACAGCAGAATACAAAGGAATACACTCGCTGCAACGCCCTTGTCATCGCTGGGAAGCGATTTTCCTCTGCCGTCCCTCGTAAATCGGCGGCTTGAAGGCGACGAGGCAGACCATCACACATCCAAAATGCCGGCTTGAGCGCCCGAGTTCGAGACGGGCCAACACTACAGTATTCGCAAGGGGAATGATACACCTGCATTGCGGGTATGCCGTTCCTCGTAGCGCTGGGTCGAATGCGAGGCTCCTTTGTAGATCTTCTGGGGTCAAGTATTGGGCGACGGGCCGAATAGTTCAAGGCATGGAGATCTCGATGTCGTGCGGGACGCGGACCCGATCACGTACTTTGAGTGTGAGGTGAGCCCGGACAACGCGACGCTGCGGATGTCCGTGTACGAGTACAACCCAAGCAGGGTACGTGCGGGAGAGCAAGGCCAGGATGTCGCTGGGCCTGTTTAATGTGGACAATGGAAAGGCCGAGGGACGGCGTGGCGCATGGACTCCTTCAGGACGGTGCGCAGATGTCCCAAAACCGGACCATGGGGGGCTTGGAGTCCGCCAGATGCGGCCGACATTCACGCCACGCCCTGCTTTGGTCATTTCAAACTCGTCCATGGATACCCTAGTCTGTTGTCAGCTCACCCATTGTAGTATTATGTACAATTATGCAGGTTGTTGAAGAAGGGATCTGCGTAGATACTCAACGCTATGCTGCCGCCACAAGTTGTGGCTTTGAGCGGCTCACTGCACTCCGTACTCGTACGAGTCGAGTCGAGTCTTTCTTCGCATGCGTGTTTCTCAAGCACCCCTCACTGTGGACTCTCGCCGAATCTTTTCGTCACGTCTCAACTCGGCGAAGTTGGTGCCCGACGGCAGCGGATTGGTCGTCGCTTGCAGGAGACTATCGACGGGAGTCTCTCGATCCGCTGTCAGCCTCGAGCCGCCTCAGACCGCGGCTGCAGAGCCTCAACCCCCTCCATACCCTGGCCAAACATGGATCCCGAGAACCCTGCATCGGACGAATTTGGCCACGAGCCGCCGCGCCTCAAAAGCCACCTTCATCACTAAGACAACGCTCAGTCCACAGCCTGGCCCGCAAGCGATCGTCCCGGGCACCTGCATCCAGCCTGCCGTCCAGATCCCGCATGTCTAACCCGCACGCGCCACTTTGCACCAATGATCCACAGCCTCGCACGGCAGAAATCGCAGACGAAAGGCCCGGGTTTGCTTCCCGGTCGCGGGTCGTCCTGCGGGCCGCCGTCGACGAGAGACATGGGCGAGGTTGGCTCGCGAGGTTGGCTCAACTGCCAAGGAAAACGTCGAAACGGTGATAGTGCGTCTGCGCCGTGCTTCGGGCATCGTGTTCTTGCCGCGATTTGGGCCAGGAAATTGGTGGCGAGGAAGTGTTTGAGATGATATCGGAGCTAACGCTGTGGGCGCGGGAGGGAATAGACCGCGACGGCTCAGCTCCCGTCTTTCAAAGCAGGGGGACAGAGTGACACGAGCCACCAACCGTGGGCCATCCAAGCAAGCCAACCACATGCTTGCCAAGTAGAACAGTCTGTCTCCGGGCCACCTGCTTGTTTCTTTTGGCCTCCCGTGCCCCTTTTTAGGGCCTGTAGAGCCAGTGCTGTGTGGCTGGTGACGCAAGAGAGGTGGTACAAATATCGACAGTCCCCTTGCGTGGAAGCCACAGCGAGGTGTGTGCACCACGTTCGCTCGAGGCCAAAAAGAGAAGAATGCTTCTCAATCCGGGATCAGAGAAGCTTAATCTCGCGGCCATAAGCCTTGGCCAGTCTCTCTCAGGCGAGTCAAGGCGGCCTTTGGGTATCCCAGACAGCCATTGCCACAAAGGGAATCAACCTACCAGCGGCTGGCGGTAGAATAAAAAAGATCGACAGGGTCTGATATCGCCACGGTGACAGCGATTGCAAGAGTGAACCCTTACCACGAGAGCCTCACGGTGCCATGCTGACACCATGCGAACGCAAGGACGCCCCAGACAACTCACCACGACCAAGAGTGTGGATGTTGCGTTGCTGCACCCAAGCCCACCTCGCGGCTCTCTTCTGTTGCCGGCTTTTGACTGGATGTTGGCTGAGACAGATGACCTGCTGCTGCTTCGCGGGTACGTAGCGAAAAAGAAACAAGGGCGATATTGGTGTCTACAACAGAGCTGCTCGATCCACGGCGGCTACCCAGAAGACGCACGCGATATCTGATTGACCAGTGAGCCTTTGCTTGCCCAAGAGATTCTGGTCAAATAAAGCGCCGCGTGGTGCAAACAAAGCACCAACAGCAACGAGGATATAGCACCCTCCGCCGCCCTGGTGCGTTTTTCACTGCCTAGTCCCATAGAACTTCCATTATCGGTGGACAAACCTCGCATCGCGCCATAGCCAGGAGTGGTGCCCTCATGTTGAACCAATACACAACAATGACGGCACCTCTTCGAACTGGTTTAGCCTTCCTACCAGAGGCAGATGGCCCGAAGGATCAACTCGCCCCTCATCAAAGAGTCCCGGTTGGGCGGAGTATCCGTAGTCGGCTAACGAACTTTCTTTCACCTCCAGCGGCCGATTAATGGTTGTGTGGGGTGTATGTGCGGCAGATGGAGAGGCCAATAGCAACCGTTTGAAAGAACCAAAGAAGCAATCTAGCCTCCACAAGGGTCTTGTCCAGAAGAGGCAGCACCACAGCTCCCCACGCACAGGGCGGCAAGGCAGATCCCCCCAGGAACCGAACGCTTGGTAAGTACGGACCGTATCCGCAGTCCCCAAGATGCTGAGAGGGCAGAGCTTCATGCTGGACAGAGCGATTAATCAAACATCTCTAGATTGCGCTGTTTCTGCCGCAATATTCAAAGAGGAGCCTCTGTCAAGTTGCTGCGCCTGAGTGGCGGAACCGAGAGCCAACTGACAGGGCTGGAGTGGTAAGAATCGCATTGCCCTGGCCGCACATGAGGGCCGTGCGCTGCAATACTCGTCATGACACGCAAGCCACGACGGGAACCAGCGCAGTGGAGCAGACCCAATTTGACCAGTGCCATTGTTGCTTTGGAGCCCTGCTTCAATAATCGACGGCGGAAGCTCAGGGCGAGGCTCTCTCGATAACAGAACATCCCAGCACCCGCGAATCCGCCTGCCTGGTTGCTGGGCAGTGAACCTGGCAATGAGGGGACGCTCTGGAGTCTTAAAATCTGGCATAAGCCCGGCCCCGCAGAGGTGCACTGACCGTAATGGCCTGATGCAACGAGCGTTTGCGATGAGCTCAGTATCTTTGGTACGCAGCGGGGTCTATGAGTAGGTCATGGCCGACGGAAGCTCCTCATGATAGCCTTTCATCAAGGCGCAGACCCAAAGTGACAGCTCGCGTGCAGGGAGGGGTTGCTTTTTTGTCTCCCACCCCAAAGGCTCGCGTTGACTTGGGCAAACTTTGGCAGCCAGGCGGGGATGAGCAAGGATGGTCGCAACGTGGGTCCGAAGCCTTCGTCCTGTTCGGAGGACGGAGTCGAAATGCCAGCTAGGCTTGCGCACCCTGCCTTGTCTGTTGTGTCACCCTACCGGTGTTGAGCCTGCCCGGCGTACGGTACATACGGATAACTGTTGCTCGTCCTGTGCCAGGGAGGCGATGTGGCGAGTTGAGGGATGCTGGACCTCGGTCGCCATTGGGTGCCGAATGTCTCGCAGCTAGCGGCCTGTCCGGGCAAGGAGGCGAGAACGAATGAAGAACACACACATCAGACGACGGTGAAAGAGCCCAAAAACATGCGTTCCTTTTCAGGCTGCACGGGTTGCTTGCCGCTGCATGTCGACGGCATCGTCAGCTAGTCTTGGAATGGTGACGAGCTGCAGCATGCACCGATCTGAGCTTGCAGAGCGCAAGGCAGGGTGAAGCAGACGACTCGACCTGACTGTCGGGCTGGGGGGGGGGGCTGAGAAAATGTGAGAAATGAGTAGAGACGACCTCATCTGGGTGTTGGCATGCTGATAGCTCGCGAGCTTGTATCCCTCGCGCCGCTAACAAAGAGACGACACAATGATGCCGAAAAAGCAAGTCGCCGCCCACCACGCGCTGATGTCTTCGTCACCGGATACGCGAGAACAAAGTGTGTGATGAGTTCGAGGAAACAAGCCACAACCGTTATTTGGCTGCACGGGAATATTACGCATGCTCGTTTGGGCAGGCTCCCCGAAAGAGGCCAGGATGATGGACTACCCTGGTACTTGTAGAAAGCGTGGCATTACACCGTTCGCCAGACGCGGGAGCGAGATGAAGCTTGTTGATAGCCAACCGGCGGCTGTTTATATGCAGAGCGCCCGTCTTTCAGCTCATGATGGCTGGCATGGAGAGCACCGACTGAGATGGGAGGCCCTTGAGAGGGTGTTGTGCTCGACTTGTCTCAGTGATGTGTGTGTTCTCGTACCGGTCTAGGGCAGCTTGGCAGCCTCATCAGTGCCTCATCGTTGTGGCGCGGTGTCCCAGATTCCAAGGGCTGGGTTGTCTCGGTCCGTTCAGCCCTTGGCAGCTCCACAGCCTGTGAAGCAGCAAAAAGTGACAGAGACAGAGACAACGGCCTGCCGTTGTGTGCTCGTAGCGCGTGGAGCGAGGGCGAGCTGTGGAGTTCACCATACTCGTCGTGGACTCGGCTGGTGGGATGGCGTTCCGCGTCGCCGTCTCCGCCTCCGCGGCCGCGCCCGTTGCCATAATAATGCGTTTGAGTCCGAGAGCCCGGTGACCCCTGCCGTCCCGCCGTCCGTGTGGTTGAGGGTGCCAGGTGGGTGGGCAGAGGTTTTTTTTTGTTTCTGGAGCCCGTTTCCTTCTTCTGGCCGACGGCTCGACGGATTCTCGATGAATGAATGTGCGGGCTCGCCGTGGCTCGCTCTGACTCGCCTGCCCTCCAGAGCTCCAGCTCGTCTCCAGTCCGGTCGCGGGCGCGTACGAGTACGGTGTGGGTGCGTCTGTGTCTTGTCGAGTCTCTCTTAAAAGACTCCCTCGACCCCCCGGACACAGTTGGCGAGGGATGGTTCCTAGGAAGCACGTTCTGAACCTGCAACGCAGCTGCCCAATATTACGTACCGTGGTTCCTGCCTGTGACGCCTGGTCGCGAGTGTTCCTGCCGCCATAGACCGTCACTTACACGAAGCGCACCGCGCCTGCCATCTCTGTCACCTCCGCCTCCACCACCTCCACCTCCACCGCCACCTCCCTCCCACGTCGCCTCTCCCCGTCGACCAAACCTCCGCCTTTCACTGCAACTTCACTGCCAAACTTCGCTGTGCCTCAGCCTACAGCAACATCAAGCACCTCGCCGATTCACTGCCCCCTGAGGCCCTCGACGTCGACGCCCCTCATCTCGGGCAACACAGAACCGATCACACGACACACAGAGGCGCTGCAGCATCGTACGGACTCTTTACGTGCGCTTGCTTGCACCACGCTCGCTTCTGACGACATGCGCGTTCTGTTCATCTGATACCGTCGGCAAATCCCTTTCGAGAAGCACCTGTCGCCGTGCTGGTGGCCAAGTGTCAACCATCAACCTACCGCCTGTGTATCACCTGGGGCCCAAGCTCCTTCACCCCGACCCGACCTCTCTCACTCCTTGTTGCCGGCCACACACTTTCTATACCTTTCGTTTTACGTCTTCACAGCCTTCACCATCTCTTCCCTCCTTCGCCAACCGCGCACAAAACTCACATTTTCAACCTCTTGCGCAATCAGCGTCTCTTGCCACCTCGCACTCGGGCCTCCCGTAGCCATGGCCAACGGCTTCGACCGCCTTGAGCGGCTCTTCGCCTACAAACGCAAAGCTTCGCCACCTTCCAGTGAGCAGGCAAGCCCTGTGGTGCGGCCCTCGGAACCCCAGTTTCCCTCGCCATCCTTCATTCGCCCCAAGGCGACTCGAATGGCAGCTCGCGAGGAAGTGCGTCTCGGACAGGCTTATGGACGTTCTCCCTCTGTGCCGGACATTTTGCCCACGCAGCGCATACCTCAAACGCATGCATACAACACAAGCTCAACCGACAGTTCTCGGCAAGCCAGACACAAGCTCTCGAGATCACCCTCGCTCAACCACCTACATGTTGCGCACCTTGTTACGGGTCTGCTCGAGTTCCAGTTTCCCAAGCCACCGAGTCACAACGGCGACATCTCCCCGATGTCGCTGACATTCAACACCAAGTCTCCTGGCGTCCCTCAACTGCCGAGCCCTCGGTGCCGCTCACCCCTTCAAGTGGCCATCCCGCCTACTAGACTGGACACGCCTCCTTCCTCGGGCCCAGAGGACAACATCTCGTTTCCGTCAGATCTGCGAAACAAGGCGCTCCCGGAAATTCCCTACCACAGAGGCCCTCCTACTCCAGAAGACTCTCCTGAGTTTGGCCCTATGTCGGATTCGCAGCTCAGACGTTCAGAGTCCATCGACACCATCGACAAGGCGGCAATCAAGTGTCTTCAAGAAGTGGGCGACTCCTTTGATCAACTAACCCTCGACGGATCGTACAGCCAATCCAGTCTCGCGCCATCCGCCCGGCTGTCTTTCTGCAGCTCTACACTGCGGGAGCCTGACTTCAACGAATTCCTCAATCTCAGCGATGATGACATTGCCGAGTCCACACCCGAGAGCCCGGTGTTGACCCCACTGGAAGACGCCGAACTGGCATTGCCCCCGATGGACTTATCGATTTCGTCGTCGCAGCCTCTCACTTCTTCGCTGTTGACGTTGGCACCACCACGTACGAGCCGTCCTGCTGCAGTTGCTGCCTTTGAGGCGGCGAGAATTGCCAGACGCTACGATTTCGACCTCGTCTACGTTGTCAATCTGTGGCCCGACAACTCAAGACCCCAAACCTCCAGCTCGAGACTTGAGCGTACTGGAGGTGGAGACTTGAACATGTCCCACAAGCCCATGATGGGCCGCTTGCTGGCTGCTCATGGCCTGCATCATGTTCCCTCTCCTCTCCAGATATCGTCTCTCGTGCACACGACGATCTTGCGCTCTGATGGCTGGATCGAATACCGCAATCAGGAGGCGCAATGCCACGACCTGGCACGCGGCTACGCATGCGCATTCTACACCGGCCAATACACCAGAGGCGGCTCTGGCACCAACAGCCCTGTTTCGGGTATCCGTTTGTCGGAGAAAATCGACCGAGGCATCGTCTTCGCCGCGTATCGCCAGCCCAGAGTCGGTGAAGACAAGCTCGGACGCACTTTCAACGAAGAGGAACTCGGAGAGCTGCACGGGGAAGCCGAAGCTTTAGTGGAGATGCTCATGGACATTCATGTGGCGAACCGGCTGCGCCAGCCTCCGGCACTGAGCTCTGCTTCCGACGAAACTGGGCCGATGCCATTGCAGCAACTGGAAACCTCTTGAAGGTCGACGACCGTCCACAACCTCAAGATGCCCTTTTGTTGACCTCGATACGATATGATCTGACGACAACGTGTTTCCTTTTTTTTTAGCCTTGATCTTTTTGTTGCATTGCAGGTGCAGGATTGTGGCAGTGCATCATCACATCTGGACTTTTCATTGACCAAATTCGGAAGATACCTTTGAGGCGGCCTATCTTGATTGCAGAAACAGGGGATGATGAACATAATGATGAGTGGCGTTGGGTGTTACTTTCGCTAATTCCGCCATCCCCGGATTCTGGGCACTCATCCATTGCAAGACGGCTAGAGTTGCACCAATCTCGCGCTTTCAGCGACGAGATGGCAGGACTAGGAAGTTGGCATGGTTTGGTAACCAAGTGGCGGGTATGGGTAGATCCCTGTCACGGATGGATGCAGAATACAGGATGCATTGCGCATTCCTGGTGTGTTACAGCAGCGCGTACCGCATATGCAAAGCCAGGTAGCATGAGCCTCAGCGAAGGCCGAATATACACTGTCAACAATTCTGGACCTCGTGCGGCTTGTCGTGACTGGACTCTTGTTTCATTACGTCGCTTATGTGTTGTTTCATGGCCCTGTATCACCCATCTCGAACATGTTGTGTGTTTTCGGACTCGGCTAGGGGTATACACCATACGGGAACTCTGACACGGAAGCATGTGGATGGATCTCTCTCACCCTCGTCTAAGCAGGCGCCGCACCAACCCAGGGCTGTGGCCGACCCCATCCTCCTCCTGGACATTATTCTCCCTCACAACACTCAGAAACACCCGCTCGAGCGTCGCGCCGCCAACAGAGTAGTACTCCAGGCCCAGGGTCTCCTTGTTGCGCTCGAGCAGGTCGATGACGCCCGCGACGGGCCGCTTCCCCTCGGCGTCGATACCGGGGATGGTGAAGCGGACCTGGCCGCCAAGCATGTCGCGCTCGAGCCGGGCGCCGGGGACGTGCTCGTGGACCCAGGCGCGGACGCGCTCCATCTCCTCGGGGGCCGAGCTGGGGGCCGAGGCGAGCAGGAGGCTGACGTAGTAGTGGTTGCTGTACTTGTCGCGGAGGGCCTTTGTGGTGCCGACGGCGAGAATACGCTTGGAGATGATGGCGGCGCGGGTGGCGAGCGTGTCGGCCTCTTCCATGCTGTGCGTCTGGGCGAGAGGGTCAGTGTCTGCAACGCTGCGCGACAATATTGTGCGGAGACTTACGGTAAGGAGGAGAGAGCGGTTGGGGGTGATCTTTTGGATGATCTTCCAAAAGGCGCGCTTCGCCACGGCGTCCATGGCCGACGTCGGTTCGTCGAGGACGAGGACTGGCGGCGTGCCCATCAGAGCAATGGCCAGGCTGAGCTTCCTCTTGTTTCCTCCAGAGAGCTTCGACGCCAAGGTGGACGCGTGGGGCGCGAGGTTGAGCCTGGCCATGACGTGGTCGACGTTGCCCTTGACGTCCTCGATGCCCTTGACGCGGGCGTAGAACGACAGGTGCTCTCGCGTGTTCATCAGGTCCAGGGCATCAAACTGCGGGCAGACTGCACCGTCACTGTCAGGACATATCATCGTAGTTCGGAGCGCTTGGTGGGCTTACCTCCGAGGAACCTCTGCGCTCCCCGTGTCCGAGCATCTTCGCCTTTCAGGAGGATCTTGCCGTAGTCGGCAGACAGTTCGGACTGGACGAGGTTGACCAGCGTCGACTTGCCCGCGCCGTTGGGCCCTATCAGCGCCATGACGTCGCTCTCCGGAAGGCCCAGCGTGACGTCGTCCACGGCCTTGTTCGAGCCAAAGGACTTGCTGACGTGGAGGGCGCGAAGCAGGTCGGACTCGCTGTTTTCGACACGAACGCGCTCCGCTTCGACTTCTTCGCTCAGTGCGGTGGCGTACTTCTCCGAGTCTTGCGGGCGGGCCGTCTTGCCCTTTCGGCGGAACAGAGCAACGTCGCCTTCGATCCAGACGATGACGAGGAGCAGGACTGCGACTTGGACGACCAGGTAGAGGATGGGGCCGCCGTAAGCGTAGATGGTACCAGGCGCTGTGTTCTGGCCGTCCTTGCAGCCAACCTGCAGCACGTTGAGTCCGAGGAGCAGCGCGCGGAACATGTTGCCGATAGGAAGGATGAGGTTCAGGCCGTACGTGATGCCAAGGGTGATCTTGTCCATTTGAGCTACATCGGCGTATCCAGAGCCAACCTGTTTTCGTCAGTCCAGCCATCAAGAATACAGCGGAAAGGGAGCGCTCACCCCAAAGGCAATCGCAGCGATGGCGTACATCAGGAGACTGATGCCGGCCATGGCCAGGAAGGACTTCAACGGCCCATGCACAAAGGTTGAGATGACATATCCAAGGAGGAGAGCGGCCAGGCCATACAGAGCCTGAATCGGCAGCATGACCCAGATAGGCCCGTTCCACGTCAGCTGTGTGCTGATTATCGCTGTCACCGCGATCGATATCGCCAGCACAAATGTAAAGTCGAACAAGCCGTAGGCAACCCAAAGGGGACCGCGGCGGACGCCGTTGGCATACTCCAGGGCCCTCACCTTGCGGGACTTTTCGATGGCCGGGTAGAGTACAAAGGCCGCAGGGTATATAGCCTGTAGCAGGGTGAAGAAGACGGCGTAGAGGGTACCGATATTATCCGCGTTCTGAATACGTCAGTCTGCGACTCGGCGTCGTGAATCGATGCAAAAGACTCACCTCCCGGGCCTGAGCAAATCCTGCCTGGATGGATGTGATTTCCACATTGCTCGTCATCTGACTATACAAGTTCAACATATCACCACCGGTGGGCTTGCCATACATGTGCATCAAGTAAGCAATGACAGGCGCTTCGCTGTCGGAGCCCATGTACACGCCTCCAGGGCCGTTAATGGTATTGTTCTTGATGTAGTCGAGGAACTGCGGCCGATTATCCTGTACAGCTGCGAACTTGTCGACATGAGATTCGTCGACGCCCGAAACCTCCTGGTACTTTTTCTTCGCCATGCTGCGAATGCTGTCCCTCGCAGATGGTGGAGCGACGGCAATACGCTCACAAAATCCGTTGTAACCACCATACGGCGTACAATGGTCGTCGTACATATACTGACGAGCGGCCGGGTCATGAAGCCACGCTTCGAGGTTGGCACACGATGGCGGTTCGTAGTCTACCAAGAGCTTTTGGAAGAAGGGCGTGATGATGAGCGGCAGAGCGAGGACGTAAAAGTACGGCCACCAGAATCTCCTCAGGACGGTGAGCCTCTTCCGGAAGAGAACTCTGACCTGGCCCCAGAACGGCACCACCCGCCCGGGCGTCATCTCGAACTCGGGCTCCGCCACGGCGGCGTGGCTCTTGGTGAATTCGAAATCTGGCTCGTCGGCAACATTGAGGAAGACGTCTTCAACCTGCGGTCCCGCAATGGCGACATCCGTGACGCCCGCCGCGGCAAACTGCGAAGAGAGCTGGGCGGCGGAGCGAGAGTCGGGAACTGCGTACACAAGGCTGTCTTGGTGAGGCGTTGAAGGATACTGGACATCGAGCCTTGGAGCGGAATGCGGAACTAGGACCTTGTAGCCGCCGCCGTGGAGGGTCTTGAGCTCCGCGGCTGCCCCCTGACACCGGACCTTGCCCTTGGACAGGATCACGATGTGGTCTGCCAGGACATCGACTTCATCCAGGAAGTGAGTTGTGAAGACGATACTGCGCTTCGACCGCTGCTCCAGGAGGATCTCCCAGATCACGCGGCGAGACAGCGGATCCAGACCCGAGGTGCATTCATCAATCAGACAAACAGACGAGTTCCCGACAAACATGCATGCCAGCTGCAACTTGCGTTTCTGGCCACCACTCAGGGTCTTGGCGAGACTGTTTCGCTTGAGATCGAGGTCGCACGCCGAGATGAGGTGTTCGAGCTCCTGGGGCGACTCCTTGCCCGCCTTGATCTGGCTCCATAGGGATATGTGCTCTTTGACGGTGAGCTCGTCCCAGAGCGTGTTCCGCTGGGGGCATATTCCAATCTGCGAGGGCGTAGCGTTCAGTCTCACCGACCCGTCGGTCGGACTGATGAAGCCAGACATCATGTGCAGAGTAGTCGTCTTCCCAGATCCATTGGGGCCGACTAGACACAATATCTGCCCCTTGTGGCCCCGGAGACTTATCCCGTCCACGGCAGTGACCGCCTTTCTCTTCCCGCAGCAGAACGTGCGCTCCAGAAAGCTGGGCACGAACCGCTTCTTGAGGTCAAAGGTCTCGGCGACAACGCCCGTCGACTCGGCGGAACCATCCGTGAAAGACCGCTTGCGAAAGTCGATGCCGTGCATGACCCGTTCGACGACAACGGCAAGGATGGGGTACAGGAAAATGTTGAGGGCCAGAAAGCCAAGCATCGTCGCCTGCGTGACGCCGTACGAATTCGAGTTGATGCCGGCATTTTCGTGCGGCAGCTCGGTGAGGTTCGCGCTCTTGCCTCTCAACTGCCACAGGCACATCTGCTGCGTGAAGAAGACGTGGTTGGAGCTGGGGAACAGCAGTGACAGGATGTAGGCCCCCGGCGGTGATGGCTTCGGGTGATCCTGGAAGCTGAAGACTTGCGCGCCGACCGACAGGAGCAGGAACGCCCCCATGACATATATGGCGGACACGCGCGACTTGGTGAAGAAGGCCGCGGCGAAGACGGTTGAGCTGTTGACGGCCAGGCCAAGAAGGACTTGCCAACCGATCAGCATGCCCACGCTGGAGTCCGGGAAGAGTATGTGCCAGTACAGCACGCCGAACACGATGAAACATGGCAGGCATGCAACGTCGAAGACGAAGAGCGAGCTGAGTACTCTGGCGGCCGTAGCGCTGCCTCCGCCCATGGCATCGACCAGCTGGGACATGCCGGACTCCCGATCGGCGGTTATGAAGCTCGTGAAGCGGTAGATGATGAAGAAGTAGCAGACAAACAGGGAGAAGAGGTAGGTATGCGCAATGAGCTCCACGTTGCCCTGCTGCTGCCACTTATCCTGGTCGGCTTGCTTCTCCCCGGTGAACATGAACACCTCTGGCGTGGCGCTGGAGTTCGTGATGGCGTTATTGATGGCTAGCTGCAGGGGCAGGTAGAGGTTCTCCTGGTCGCTCTTGTGCGCGGTGGCATCGAATTTGGTGTCGTCTCGGGCTGGGTCGGCGCGGATGACATACTGCCAGGTATGGGTGTGGTTGTTCGTGTTAAGAGGCTTCTCAACGTCGCCCTTGGTTTCGGGGGAGTCTCTGAAGGTGACGGAGGCATGGCAGTCGCTGACCCCGCGGAGGTTGGCGAGACACGTTGTCGAGAGGTCCCTTTCGTCGTCGAGGAACTGGATCAGACTCTTATCCAATGGCTTGGTGAATGTGTCGACGATTCGATCTACATCGGGGCCCAGGCCCGACGGCTTGACGATGACGAGCTTCCTGTGGACAGTGCCGGCAAAGTCTCTGATCGGTGCCGGAGAGTCGACACCATACCTGTTAGGAGACTTGAGAAACGAGGGGATGGACAGCAAGACGGCGAGGATAGCGAGAGGAATGCCGTATGTGAGGAGGAGAAAGTCGATCGGGTGCCTGACCACAGCCACGAGGAAGTTCTTTCTGGAGAGCGCTCGAGTTTGTCGGACGAACTGTCCAAAGTTGAAGAGCACCATAGCGCTGTCCTGGGCGAACTGCTCGACAGCTCGAGCTTCTCGAGAGGCGTGAAAGACAACGACGGACCGACCCCCTTAAATCATCGGGAATAGTATGATGCTTTCAACGATGGGTGGAAAAGAACAGCCTGGCAATCGAGCCTGATCAGGACACAGAGCCACAAACACGTTGCCAACTCTGGACCACTGAAGATCAATATCTGGCTTGGCAACTGAACCAGCGGGACTCTTCATGCAGCAGCCTAATTAACCAGGCGGCAGAGAATCAGAGTTGCAAAACGCCTCGACAGCACATTGCCTCCTGCGACGGACGGGCAGCTTGTTACATAAACCGCGGCAGTTCGCGCGACGCCCCGTAGCGACCGTGGGAAAAATGCGACGCCATGCTGCGATGCGTCGCCAAAGCGCGGGTCGCCACGACGTTTGGCCAGAAGGAGTAACAGCCGAGCAACGCGGCCAACACCGCGCCGCCCAATGAGCGAGCATTTCGAACTCGTATTTGAACAGGCACAGCCGTCCTACTGGGCGGTCCGGGGTCGTAAGCCGCGAGGCTGCCGCGGAGGGTCCCTTGAGCAGCAGGGCTAGCAGCCAGAGGATTGCAGGGCTCCATTTTCCACGAATCCCTGCGCGGTTGAAAGTCTGCCTGCTGAAATGGGCGGCTTCTGTTCTACTTGGTGCAGCAAGGAGCTTTATCTGGTGTCGAGAGAGCACGCGACCCCGTTGCATCTGTGCCATCTCCCGTCTTTGCAGAACACTACGACTGGGAGACAACTCGAGCGCCCTCCCCGTCGTGGCACCGCTTTCGAACCGAGAGCTCTGATGAGACCTCTTGCTTTCCCCGCACCGGCACGGTCCAAAAATAAACCCGGAGGATCGCCGTGACTCGTTGATCAAGGGATCGACGGTGCCAGGCTCGAGTCAAGGTCCAACAGCAATTAGTATGTCTTGTTGCTGGCCACGCCTCACGAAAGTATGCAAACGGGCGGTAGAATGAGCTGGCGTTGATGTAAGCATACAACCACATCTCCAGAGCCTCGCCACGTATATTCTGTACGCTTACCACACAAAGAACGGGCAGCAGCGACTTCTTGAAGCTCGTATTGCTACATATTGACTCGTACGAGTAGCGCGGGAGCTCGATGCACTGCCTCCTTGTCGACCCGATCATCTAGTCAAACGGAATCCTTCGCAGTGAGTCCCCATGCGCCCGCTTCTTCATCTCCTGCGCCGCAGCAAGACTGCTGGGGACCTTGATCCCACAGCAATCTCCCCAGCCCACAGCCTTATCGTGTGCGTGGTCGGAATGGTCTCCGTCCGCCTCTTCATCCTCTGCCGCCCGCGCGTCGTCCTCGCTCATGCCATCTGCAGCTGGGACCAGAGAGCCAAATAAGAAGTGCTGCATCACGGGCAGCTTGCCCAAGACCTCAGCGACGAACATCCGTCGCATCCCGCCGTCGATCTTGGACCACGACTTTGCCGACGATATGTCGTCCAGCATGGGACTGTGCCACCGCAACCCCTTGACTGTCTTGGTACTGTTCACGAAGCCCACCTGGCCAAGGTAGAGGAAGTCGTGGCCGAACTCTTCAATGGTGAGATCTTGGTGGATAGAGCGGGGAGTGATGTATGGATGATGGAGGAGTTGAGCCGCGCCGAAGAGAAAGGGCAAGAATTGGTAATCATCCAATCCCCAGACGCCGTGTGATCCAGCAGGCTCCAGGTAGTACGTCATTTGAACACTTCGCATCAGGGTCAGGTAACGGGCGAAGACTCGGAGGACGATGGGCTTGAAGTCGGCTTTCTGCAGTCGGCCAAGCTGGTACAGGCAGAGAAGCCATATCATAAAGTTGAGCTCATGGCCAGAGCCGTAGTCGATGCGGTTGCGGTTCCCGAACGATTGACTCAAGTAGGTGGACGCCTCTGCGATGGCATCTTCGTTGTCCACCCCCAGGCTCTGGTGCCACCTGGTAGAGTTCTCTTTGGCGAGGTCGAGGAATCCTCGGAATGCCTTGTTGCCAAAGCGCGACCCACCTTGTTCGTTCGGGGGAGACTTGGACACGAGGTCTTCGGCCTCGTCCAGTATCTTCAATATTGCCCTGACCGTGGCGCTCACATCGTCGTCCTTGACTGCCGAGATTGGTGTATCAACCACGGCTTCGGACAGCCCAAAGACCCAAGCTTGTATCAGGCTATATGTAGGCGACGACAGGAATATTTCGTGATCTTTGCGGGAAAGGATGCGCCTCGTTGGAACCTTGAAGGACCAGTTCGCCGTGTCGGGTGGCGGGGGCAGAGCGGGAGTCTCGGGAACTGGCGTCTGGTTCGAGGAGTCCCCTCGGCGCCTGCGAGGCTCGAGCTTGGGGATCCTGTCCTTGAGGTTGGGGACTGCAGCGCCCGTGTCTTGCGACGGGGGGGTCTGTGTAGGGGCGTGGGAAGCCATGTGGTGTATCGGGGATGTGAAGTTGAAAGATGAAGGCCATGAAGCGACTTCGGGAGCTCGACCGCGACAGCTTGAGGTGCCGCACCGCCTGCAGGGACCGCCATCTTCCCTAGGTACCCACCTTGCCACCCTTACGAGTACGTACCCGTACTTCGAAGTCCGTAATGGTACAGGGCGCGGGGTCCGCCAACAGCACTGTGGAGAGCTCTCCAGACATTTGGCGGCTGGTTTATCCACCACCAACAAACTGCGAAGCAAAATTTCACATCGCGGCACGCCTGCGAGCCTCACCTCAGCAAGACCAACAAGACTCTCCAGAATGGCTCCTTCAGCCCAGCCAACGGCGGAGCTATCTCACCTGCCCAAGGCAGACGGCTCGGCCACTTTTTCCTACTGCGGCTTCACCATCACCGCCGCGGTGAACGGGCCGGTTGAGGCACCCAGACGCGATGAGAATGCGTTTGAAGCGCTCGTGGATGTCGTCGTGCGACCTGCCGCCGGACTTGGAGGTACGAATGGGTTCTCGCATGATGGCACGCCACTACATGAACTCTCTTCTCTGACCCTTTGGACTAGGCACTGCGGAGCGCCAACTCGAGTCCATCCTGCAACCCGCTCTCCGACAGCTCATCCCCCTGCGCAGCTTTCCCAGGTGCATGATCCAGATCACCCTTCAGGTCATGGAGATGCCAGAGAATGCCTACGCAAACACGAAGCTGCTCCAGGCTCAATTGGTGAGACAGCCCCATCCACAAGCATGGTCTTGGGCAATTCTTGCTCACCGGTGCCTTTCCCTGCAGAACCTGGCCATCATCCCGGCCTTGCTTCACGCCGCCATTCTGGGTCTGTTGACTGCCGCCGTGCCCCTCAAGGCCATTGCAATGGCAACCACGCTCGCTGTCGGAGTAGAGGGCAGCGACGACGTCATTGTAGTAGACCCGGGCCTGGCAGAGGCGGACAAGGCGCAGTCCATCCACGTCCTCGGCTTCACCTCTGACGATGAGCTTCTCTTGGCCGAGAGCGCAGGCTCATTTACGGCCGAGGAGTGGGACAAGATTCTCCACACTGGCCAACGCATATGCTGCCAGGACCACGGCTCGGGACTTGACACGGCAATGTCGGGCGACAGGCTGGAGTCTCAGAGCATCAAGGCTTTCGTCCGATCCGTCATGGAAACGAAGACGTCGGCAGATCTCTACTGGAAATGATCTCCGTGCGAGCGAATGACCTTCTCGAAGACGGCCACGCAGCCTCCGAGCTATCGGGGCATCGCGACGCCAGACCAGGTGCCAACCTGAGCTACCCACAAGCCAAGCCGAGCATGAAGTGTGATGAAGCATCATTCACCTCACATTCACAACAAGGGCGGCACCAGGAGGGCGGCATCAGGAGGGCGGGAGCTAGGCCCGAGTGGGAGGTAGGCCGTAACGCGAGTAAGACGGAGGCAAGGCCGCCAGAGTGCCATCTTTGAACTGATGTCCGTTTTCAATTCACAAGAGCGAATGGCGGTATTCCGGCTTGACAGGCAGCAGTGGGCGGGATCCAGCCTCGGGGTTTCATCTCGATCTCAGGACGGCCCGGGGCATGTCACAAGATTAGCTCCTCAAAGCTACCTCCGCTGTGCTGTCAGGCAAAGGGCACTGCGGGGCCTTTGTTTGGCAGGTCGGGCATGATCAAGCATCATGAGATGCTAGGTTCGTATAGGCAGGCAGCAGGAGACATGCACAAGCAAGACGGCAAGGACATTGAGAAGACTTGGGGCTTTACAGCTCACAGTAATTGGCATGCGGCTAGATCACCAGCACGGGCATCCCAGTTTCATGAGCTATCGTTGCTCCATAGGTACTCGTGCTTAAAACCGACCGGTGGATTGTTGGCAGGCTGCCTAACATCGACGTGAGACGGCCAAGGCGCCGCGCTATCCACTGCACCCCGTCTGCAGTGGCTGCGACCGTCTCAAGTCTCCCCTCGACAGCTCTGGCGGACGAGACCTGAATGCAAGATAATGCAACGAGCAACGAATAAGACTACTCGCATATATACTTTGCCCCGTAGACGATGTGGAAATTGCGGGAGTCTCCGCGCTGCAGCCTGTTATTATCCCCGACTGGCAACCGCTCAGATGCTGGGCGGTGGGACTCGTCTCTCTCTGAAGCATGGGCCGGTTTCGCCAAACAACGGATGATGGGCGTCTCAGGTCTTCAGGTCGCTCCAGCTCCGGCAGCTCGAGGTGGCAGCAGCACGTACTAGGGCACCGGCCTGGAACGCCCAGCCCGCGCACAGCCTTCTCCCTGCGGTGGCGCTGCGCGGATATCACGGTTGGCTTCGCGGGGCGCGCAGCTCGACACGGCGGCCCGCGCGGGTGGAGAGCCGCCGCACGAGACTCACCCCTGTGGCCAGGCGAGAGATCCATATCCATACGAGTTCTCGTATGGACCACGGACTCGGGAGATGGCCGTCACGGCCGTGGCATTTAAAAGGAGTCGGTTTTCGTCTCAGCTTTGGATAGTGGGAGGAGAGCTCTACCTAGCTTGTTGTCAGTGAGAAAAAAGGAGCTCTGGTAGTTCTCGCAGTCCCGGTACTGTTTTTGCCTTTGCTGCATCGTCGTCTGCCTTCTTTTTTGCGTTCTTGTGCTCAGCATTTGTTCTCCCCTCATATCATTTCTATATCATTTCTAATATCTCGTTCCGAGACCGGACATTTCTTGCATTTGATTCCATTCGCTGGCCCGAGAAGCGTCTCTTTGCTGTTCGTCCGCGGTTCCTTCCCCGCGTCCTCCCTTGGCACCCGAGACCCGACGTCGATACTGCCCACACATATCTTTCCCATCTTCCCCCTCTTCTTCGACTATCACATCTCAAGTCACCTCGACCAGCATTGATTTGCTGCAGCTGTGCCACGTGCGGCTAGCTCACTGCGGCCAGTATCACTCGCCGCAACCAACAGCATCGAGCGGCACCAATCATCGCGCGATCCCGTCTCTCGGTTCTCACCACCTGGCCGTCCTCCAACCCCGTACCACTAGACACGACGAGCCCGGGCGGAGGAGCAGTGTTGAACTGTGCGAGGCAGGATTCCAGGTGAGACGGCACACCCGTTCACCCATCATAGAAGGGGGACTCGAGGAGGCCGCGGGCTTGCTGTGACAGTGGCTTGCAGCCTGGTGACGAGGGCCGCATCGAGCCAGTCCAGACTCCCCGACAGATTATTTATAGTCAGGACACGAGCCTCGGCCGGTGGCTGACTCTTGTGGAACACAGGTTGTGCGTCCCTCAACGCATTATCGTCCAGCGGCTCCGGATAGCCAGCCGCGAGCTGTTGCAGCGCCTTTCGCAGGACCACGGAAGATTGGCCGGTAGACGCGGCCAAAGGTTGCAGGACCAACAGACCAACATTGCGAGACGTCATTGGCATCCGCCCACGTGTAGCCCACAGCTGGAAGGTTCAGATCCGCAGTCTCGGCACGCCCGGTTCCCCCTTCGGTGCTTCGCGCGGCTCGGTCATTGGCCTCGGTCATTCGCCTTCCCGCCCCCCTGGCACGCCCGCCACGCTTCACCAGATTCGTCAACAATAATTACACCGCACCGACCGCACCCACCACCGAGCCATGGCTTCCGTACCAGTCTCGTCCCCGACAGCTCTCCACCCAGCCCTTGGGGGCGTCCAGGATGGTGTACCCCCGACCATCGTGGGGGATGATAAAACCGCCGTCCCCGACCGTCCCAAGACGTCCAGCACTGCTCACCACCTGTCTGTGAACACGGCCAAGGCCACCCGAAGTGCAGATGACCCGCGTACCCCGTCATCTGCCGTTCCCGCTTTAGGAGGAACCTGCTCCTCTTCCTCGTCGCTAGATTCGATCGGCACTTGGTCGCGGATCTCCCACCCGGCTCCCGGTCACCGTCGCAGCGCCCCCTCCCACGACTCGATCCCACGACAGACAATCATAAAGGCGCTCGCCTCCGTCGCCCGCAAGAACAAGCCAGAGGCTCTCTCTCTCGACAATATGCTAGCGACCCAGAGCGGCCCAGGCGGCGGTCCGCCCGGCTCGGCCGCTTCCTCGCAAAGGCTCGCCGATGCACTGAACGACTTGGCGAGGAAGCAGTCCACACCATCCACGGCCTTGACTGCTATGCGGTCGCCGTGCTTCTACCACGAGAGGTTCGACGACGCCGTCGACATTGCAAAGGTCCTCGAGGAGATCAAGAACGACGAGTCCATGTCGCACTCCCGCCTAGTCCAGACCGCCACGGGCGTCCGCGAAGTCTCCAAGCAGCTCCAGCGCCGGCCCATCAAGCGCGCAGTCCGGAGTGTCATGATTGTCACCAAAGCTCGCGACAACCAACTGGTCCATCTTACTCGCGAGCTTGCCACATGGCTCCTGCGGACCCCGCGATACGGATCGGACGTTGGGGTCAACGTCTACGTCGACGCCAAGCTGCGCAACTCGAGGCGCTTCAACGCAGCCGGCATCCTCGCCGACGACGAGCGTTTTGAGCACATGTTGAAGTACTGGACACCTGACTTGTGCTGGAGCCAACCTGAGAAGTTCGACCTGGTCCTGACGTTGGGAGGTGACGGCACCGTACTCTTCACGTCGTGGCTCTTCCAGCGAGTCGTCCCTCCCGTCCTGTCCTTCAGCCTCGGAAGCCTCGGGTTCATGACAACATTCGAGTTTGAAAAGTACAAGGAGCACCTAGGCCGGGTCATGGGCGACGATGGCATGAAGATCAATTTACGCATGCGATTTACCTGCACAGTCTGGCGGCACGACTCTCGGGGTCATCAGATGGACGAGGGCGAGCAGTTCGAGGTCCTCAATGAACTCGTCATCGATCGCGGGCCATCACCCTACGTCTCCAATCTCGAACTGTACGGTGACGATGAGCTCCTCACCGTCGTCCAAGCCGACGGCTGCATCTTCTCCACGCCCACGGGCTCGACGGCCTACTCGCTCTCCGCCGGCGGTTCCCTCGTCCACCCAGACATTCCCGCCATCCTCCTGACGCCCATCTGCCCTCACACTCTATCCTTTCGCCCAATGGTTCTCTCCGATACCATGGCACTCCGCGTCGCCGTCCCGCGAAACTCACGGGCCACCGCCTACTGTGCCTTTGACGGAAAAGGCCGCATCGAACTCCGCCAAGGCGACCACGTCACAATCACCGCTTCTCAATATCCGTTCCCCACTGTTACCCGCACCGACACCGAATGGTTTGACAGCGTAAGCCGCACCCTGCGATGGAACGTCCGCGCCGCCGCCCAGAAGCCCTTCGATGCCAGCTCGGTCGCCGACGGAGTCCCCTCCCAGGGCGAGGACGACGACAACTGTTGGGACATTGATACAGACAGCGCATACTACCCCAGCGAGGAGGGGAGTGTAAGTGCCAGTCCTGTGAGACGGCAAATGAGCATGCTCGGGTTGTGAGCAGTCTCACGACTATACTTGTCGTGTTAGATCTAGATGCATTGGGAGGGGTTCCGCTTTCTTTTGTTGGCGTTTAGTGAGCATACTTTGGCGATCACCTTTATAATGAGAACATGAATCTTATAAGTTTGGATATATAGATGGGCATCTCGTCTGCAGCAAACCCACCACCACAAGGACACAATATATTCTCAAGCTACATAGGACTGGACACAACTCTGTATTAATGTGTTGTTTTTTCTGCTGCCACAGAATTGCCCATCATGTGTCTTTTCGGGCCGCTGTAAAAGTATGTTGAAGTGTTTGTATTTTCCGTTCCCCCATCTGCGCCTAGGTAGTTGTGGTCGCACATCCCTGGACGGCACTTCAGCTCCCCGAGAGTCTACATCAAAAGACAATATATCCAACACCATCAGCCCCCCTCCAACAAGAAAGAAGAACCATTTATCATCATAAACCCCCCAACACCCCCAGGGAGGAAGAAAAGTTCAGGAAATCCATCATCGACACCTGATGCCGAGCCATGTTCCCACACAAGGGGTATTCCGCTGCGGGAAATCAATATCTTCGTGCAAGGAGAGCCGGGGAAATGTCCCATGTGGTCTCTAAGACGGTGGACGCACGCTCATCTCCATGCTCCTTGGCTGAGGGACAACAGTCCCGCGACGCAGTCCATATCTCCTTTTTTGCTCGGGCTGACCTCGCCCCGCATGAACCTTTCCACTTCATCATTCCGCGGCGCGGGAGTCTTCTTCCCAGTATCCTCGAATATTTCAATGGCGCCCTTGGACGCTCCCAGCGATCTCGACGGTGCAGTGTTTGCACGGTTCCCCAGCAGCGCCGGCCGCTTGTTCTCCTGAAGAGCTCGTCCAGGCCGGCGGGCGTTCTGAGACTTGGAGGGTGGGCCAGCAGGCAAGGGTCGTCGGCGGGGGTTGCCATGCGCATTCCCATCCTCATCTGGACTCCAATTCTCCTTGTCCGAGTCGGTCGGCGATACGAGCATCGCAACCTTGACCTTTCCACTCAGATTCTCGCGCGGCGGTTTATTTAGCTCGGCTCCAACATTCTCCAACCGAGCATACGTCGAGTTGGTCCGGCCGAACTTGGCCTTCTTCGCCTGGCGAGCCTGTTGAGGCTTCGAGGCAGGCGCGTTCCGCTTGGCCGTGCTGGGCTGCAGAATTCCGCTGGAAGAACGCAGCAAGCTGATGGCCGCAATGGCCGACCCGTTGGACTCGTTCTCGGCCTGGGCAGTCAGCTCATCACGCGTCTCAGAATCAGCGCATGATTCCCAGGCGTGAACATCCCGGGACCGCCCTCGGACAAGCCGCGGGGGAAGAGAGCTGGTGAGAGCCGAGATTGGAGGTAGGGTGATGGACGGAAGAGCGCTGTGGCTTCGTTGAAGACCTCCACGGCGCATCTGGGGAAGACCGGGTAGTGTGGAGGATGGCCGGGGTGGAACAGCACGCGTCGGTGAGTTCTGGTTAGACACCAGCTCGGCCTTGCCTTCCAGCGACAGCGAAAGCCTCACGTGCGATCGAGACCTCTTGTTCACGTTATGGGTCGTGTCAGACGAGCACGACGAGGGAGGGAAAGGTTCAAGCCTAGGATGGCTGTCAGCGTCAAGCATCAACTGTGGTGAACGGTGTCGCATACTTGAGAGAGTCATCACCGCCACGCCCGAGGGTGGACGGCGTTGAAAAGGAACTACCAAGGTTCCATCGATTGGCAAGGTACCCCACAGAGCTCGCGAACGAGTGGGCCATTGCCTCCAGCCCATCTTGGGATCGTTGCGACGATGGAGCCTCCTGGCTTTGTGGTGGCGTCGTCTCAGGCTGAAGCTGTGTGCTGCCCTCTTGGCTTCCTACTGTTGGTGTGGCCGCATCGGTAAAGGACTGTGAGTGTTCAGGTTTGGTGTGGTCGAACGACGGGGAGACCTCAGCTCGGTCGACGGCTTGCGAGCTTGTCGAATCGGAGGCAGGGTAAGATCCATCGTTGTCGGCGATGGCACTTCGACAAGTAGCTGGGTCCGACGAGACATTGTGCATGCCGCCGTACCTCAGAGCGTTAAGCTCCTCGGGCGTCAGTGGACGCGATTTTCGGCGGTCATTTTGTCGTCGGTTCTGGAACCAGATCTGCCGGCCAATGTTAGTACGAAGCCGGCATCACGATGGGGACAAGACGCGTCGAGGGGACACATGTCAATGGGTGTATACGCACCTGAACTTCCTTCTCATTCAGCGAGACGCGGTCGACAATCTCGAGACGCGCTTGCTTGTCCGGCTTGGGGTTGCTCTTGTACGCCTCTTCGAGCAGCATCTTGTCCTTGGCACTATGTCGTACCGATGGCCTGGGTTAGCTGGGTCTTGGGACGGCACACGGCGGTCAATGGATGCTTGGGTGGACATACGCGGTACGCTTCCTCTTTCCCTTGGGATGCTTCTCGCCGTCTAGACCTGACCCGGACGTGAGCGTGTCGTCGAGCCGTGGCAAGCTCTGTGACAGTGTAGAGGAATCGTGGTGACTGGGAGACGAGCCGGCAGCGTGCTGCTCGGACGAGACGTCGAGGGACGGCGTAGGAGAGGCGTTCGACATGGCGGCTGAGGAGAGCGGAGGAGGAGGTCGGGTCACGGCAGGATATGCATTACAGGCCTCGACGCGGGAGGGGAGGAGGATGAAAACAAGAAGAAAAGGAAGCTGCCCACGAGAAGGTGCAGCAGTAGGTACGTACACGACGTGTAGGTACTAAATGAAAAGACGTGTAGGTACGAGCAAGGCGTGTGGCGTGGAGAGGAGGAATGGGCCAGCCTGCAGCAGCAGAGAAGAGAGGCTGTTCCAGGTTGGGCCCTCCACTCGAGATGTGATGCCTCCGCGTTGTCCCATTTACGGCAAATCACGTCGCGCGCTGAGGCGTTGTGGTGTCCCAAATAGGAAACATGTCAACACGCGTCCCAAACTTGCACGTGCAGGGGGGCTCGACGCACTGTGAAGCACAAGCACGAAGTACTTCGTACGCCCGTACGGAGTACTTTACACATAATTCAGACAGATGCGTGTTTTAATTGGATAATGCCGAGCAACACTGCTTTGGTATATTGTTATTGCGGGAGAGCCCGCATGAGCCTGCTGCGTCCATTTTGGCGAGTTGCTGGAGCTCGACCTGGGCGTGCCCGATCCTCAACGCGTTGCACAATTCACAATTTAGCACTCGGCTCCACCGTATGCAGCCGCCCTCCATAAACCTCGAGTCTGCCTCTGGGCAATCCAAGCCCAAGAGCATGTTTGAAGGGACAGCCTGAAAAGTCAATGCTAAAGACTTTTACATTCCGGTATTCAATGGCTGCTACCCCCATTCGCCACATCTTCCCTCTTCCACTTTCGTATACACAACGCGCGAGTCCACCCAGGCAGCGGGACCTGGAGCACGCGACAGATGACATGTGCCATGGCTTGCCCTTCTCCGCTTCGCTGGACAAGACAAAGACAGCGATGGCAACGAAACCCCAAGTCGTGACAGCATCATCTAGAGGCAGCGCAATACCAGAGGAACCTGGTGAAGCATGAAAATGGTGCCGTGAGAAACGAAGACGAGAGGAAGATGGGAGGCGCTGCTGGGAATACGGACGCGCGGCCGACCAGAAAGACCAGAAGTAGAGGCGGCAGCAAGGATGGAAGGGCAGGAGGCCCTGGAGAGCTCATTGCGCGTGCAAGGCTGCGAGATGCAGGCCGACGATGACAAGGGCAGAAATCAGACACGGTAGATCGACTAGTACGAGTAGCAAGAGCACGGGGGAGGCAGGTGGGTATTGCATACGAGGTCCATCGAAAATCGGGTTCCTTCGACATCTTCTGGAATGAGCGGCACGGCTGCCGTTCCAGAAGACTTGTGTTTTGGAATTGCTCTCAGATGTAGCTTTAAGGAGTGACATTTTCGTTGCTAGTCCACCCACATAGCATCGCGATACGTTGATTGCGTTGCCCCGCGCCACATTGCTTCCAACACGAAGCAAAACAACAGCCAACGGTACCATCAAGTGAATGGCTGGCCCAGACAGGGGCCCAAGCAGGGGGCAGATGGGATAGCCATTGGCCAGTTTGTATCAGGCAGTTGATTTCCGGACACTGCTCTCGTCATGCGGCACCAAGCATACTACAGCGCCATGGTGTAGGGTAAGCGTTCAAACAAGCACGCGGAACGGACCCGAGACATGCAAGGCCCCAAGCACTCAAACACCGTCACTTGCTAGCGGTATTATGGTGAATGTCAGTTTTAGTGTTTGGTCTAACTACGTTTCTGGTTGCTGCCTTTCGCAGTGGTGCCGCGATATCTACCCCAAGCGAGGTCCGCGGGCAAGCTTCCGCCCCTCTTCAGTCACGCTCTCGTAAACCTAAGAATTTCCGTCCTGTATCATAAATGGTCATGGCGGTCTGCTCATGCCGCACCCAGAACTGCAAATAACCCTGTCCCACCAGAGCAGCCCATGATCCCTCCGACTAGCAACTCCCACGTTTTGGTCGAATCATTTACAGGTCGTCGTCGGACTGCTCATCAGGCAGAGGCTGGGCAGCGGCGGCGTTCATCTCGTTCTCGTACTCCTTGAGGAGAGCCTCGTCGACCTGGGCAGTGGGAGGAGCCAGGGCGGGGGCGGCAACGAAGTCCTGCGCAGACAGTAAGCATAACGTTCCGTCAAATCGGACCAGGGATACCAACAAGATGAGGGTTGCCGACCAGCTTACGAGCCAGCCACAGGAAGGGCTTCTCGAAGTTGTAGTTGGACTTGGCCGAGATGTCGTAGTACTGCAGGTTCTTCTTGCGGTGGAAGGTGATGGTCTTGGCCTTGACTTTTCGCTCCTTCACATCGACCTTGTTGCCGCAAAGAACGATGGGGATGTTCTCGCAGACACGGACGAGGTCACCTATCGAAGAGGTTAGAGGCGGTGGCTTGACGCGTCGGGGTGGGGGTGGCTTCAAACGTACGGTGCCAGTTGGGGACGTTCTTGTAGGTGATGCGGGAGGTGACGTCGAACATGATGATGCCGCACTGGCCGTTGATGTAGTAGCCGTCGCGCAGACCGCCAAACTTCTCCTGGCCGGCAGTGTCCCAAACGTCGAACTGGATCTGGCCGAAGTTCTGCGACGCTTAGCGCTCTGCCCCGCCACGGATTGGGCTCGAGACAACTTACGGTGGTGAAGCCAAGAGGGTGAACCTCGACACCAAGGGTAGCCATGTACTTCTTCTCGAATTCACCAGTCAAGTGGCGCTTGACGAAGGTGGTCTACAGAGAGGAGGACAGGTTAGCCCAACCTCAAACTCCATCGCGAGCTGCTTTGTCCCGGCGAGGTGGGGTAGTCGACGCGCTCGATAAAGGCGCAACGAAGCCCGCGGGACGCAGTATTCACATACCTTGCCGGTACCACCGTCGCCGACAAGCACGAGCTTGAAGGTGGGAGTCTGCTGCTCAGCCATCTTGGCGATTCGATATCGTAGCGAAGAGTCGAGTGATGTAAACAAGCGGGGTGCTAGAGTCGTGGGGTTAGCCTGCGAGCTGCGGCCGTTGAGAGATGAAAGTCGGTTCGCGGGTAAGGAGTCGTATGATGCTGCTGCGGGAGTAGAGGGACGGGGCGAGGAGGGGAGGGGGAGCAGAGGGGGAGGTTGACGACGATACCTTCTGAGGGTCTCCCTGGCGTGAGTTGTGCTGTGTAGAGACGAACTTGCACAAGACCGGTCAGCCTGCTGGGTGTTTTGAAAGGCGGCGGGGAACTTGGACCAGGGCACCACCTTCAAGCGAAAAATTCAATCTGCTGGGGGTGGGCTCATGCACGTGATGTCAATGATGCACCTCCCAATCAGGGGACAGGGGGTTCGCACAGGGTGGAAAACGTCACCGCCTCCCGCAAGGCGCCGATTCATGGAAGGAGGCTGCATGTGCTACACTGATGGAGAAAAGATGTGGCATGCCGCCTTCTTGGGTACTGGGATGCGTTGTTATTGGGCATCGTCAAACGCACCCTGGTTTTACTGTTGCGTTGCGTTGCTTGACAGCTAGAAGAGCTCCCAACCAACTCCTGGCAATCTACGTCGCCACGTCTCACCCACTTCCAGTCCGTTGTGCTGCAGCTAGGTACATAGCCGCTTTGCCAACTGATGCCTAATAAATCCCAAATCCAGCATGTCGCCTCATCGTGGCGTGCTCTTCATGGCACAGGCGATGCACAGGTAGGTGGTCGATGCCAGCATGTGAGTTGTCGGCCACTGCAGCCTAACTCTTTCATACGATTACAAATCCATGATCCTCGCAATATCAACGCCAACCAACCTCACTGATAGCCATTCTCGAGCCTGATATCGGCTGTTATTATTACCAAAGTCAACCACCGACAGCGTACATGAACACGTCTCGAAATCACCTGATTTTGTCACAGGGGAAGGATGTGGCAGCCCAACATCCCTCGGCCACCCCAGTCTCGGGCTGGTGTCAACGTCAGGCGCAGCTCCTGTCGCTGTGCCGCACCCGTCGGTCGAGATACTCTGATGAATATGTTTTGCTTGGCTGATGTCAGATGCTAGACCCTCGGCTGTAGCAGAGCGGCTGACTCACCCCCTCGTTGCCCTGAACGCATTCGGCAACCTTTTTGAGATTGTCGTGGTTGGACTTGTTGACGTATCCGAAGACGCGAATCTCGTCTCCCTCTTTCAAACCAGCGAGCCCGGCCGGGCTCCCAGGAGCCACGGTATTGACTGTAGCAAATGGCTCTTGCAAGGCATCTGGCTGCGAGTCTGGCAGCATAGGCGCCACTGGGCCGGCGCTGGGAGCTGGCATATCGTCGTCGAGATTGGCGAAATGCTCATGAAGATACTTTTCGATGCTTGCCATGAGTTCCTTGTAATCGTTTCTCAACCTGATAATTCGCGCTCTGGTAGTTCGGACTGTCGCCGAGTCAATATTTGCTCTCTCGACTTCTGATCGAGTTACCATGAGGCGTACTTTGGGCGACGTCGATGTCTGCACGCGGGAAACCGTCCCTGGTAAGGAGCGGCGTCTCCATGTCCACTCCATGCTGCATTTTAGTCAGCACAAATAGTTCCAGAGCAACTTATTCCACTGTGAGATTCACTGAGTCGAGGACGCCGCCGAGAGCCTTCAGCTCGGCCTCGGTGTCATCTTTCTTGCGCTGGAGCTCTCCGAAGCTCAAGTGCCCCGCACGGCCGTTGGTGGTCGCATTGCTTGTAGGCCCCGAGGGCACGGTCGGCGCATGGAGGGTGTTCATCCTGAGAGGCAATCCCATGCTACTGTGCAGCGTCGCGCGAGAGTAGGGTAGATGTTCCCGGCCGTCTTTCCCGCTGCATGAAGCTTCCAAGGTTCAGCGTGGTCAAGGTAGTCAAGTACTAGTTGTGGCGCCTGGAACGCGTAGTGGCTCAGCTGCCTGAGGTCGCTGTGGCACAGGAGGGGTCAGGCGGCTGGCTGGCGGCTGGCAGTGGAAATGGCCCGTGCGCCACCCCACTCTACAAAGCTCCATGTTTCTCTACCGCGCAGCTGCCGACGTCACTTTTCCACCCACTGTTTTCTTCTATCCCGCTTTCCTCAACCGCACAGCAACAACAGCGACGCCGCCGACGACTGCGACGCCAGTCCGCCATGGCGTCCAAGGTGGACGCTCGACTCTTGAAGTCGACCAAGTTTCCGCCCGAGTTCAACCGAAAGGTGGACATGACAAAGGTCAACCTGCAAGTGATGAAAAAGTTCGTGGCCCACTGACGCGACTGACTCCGACGCTCGCGTGCTGACTGCTTTTGCAGATGGATTGGGGAACACATCACGCAGGTCCTCGGCAACGACGACGACGTACTGATTGAGCTTTGCGTTAATCTTCTCGAAACATCTCGATACGTTCGTTCCCCTACCTAGTGCCAAACTGCAGCGCAAGGCTCTGAATGCTGACTGGCCGCTGTTTAGCCTGACATCAAGGCGGTTCAAATCCAGCTCACCGGCTTTCTCGACAAAGACACCGCCCCATTCTGCAAGGAGCTCTGGAACCTGCTGCTGAGTGCCCAGTCTAGCCCGCAAGGTGTGCCCAAGGAGCTTCTCGAAGCTAAGAAGCTCGAACTCATGCAGACCAAGGTAAGTTTGTGTGTCCAAACGAAATAGAGATCTACCCACTGACGTCTGGTCTGATTAGATGGACGCCGATCGGGCTGCAGAGGACGCTCGTCGGAATCGTCAAGCGCCAGCCTTCGGGGACCGAGAGCGCCGAGACAGACCACAGCATGCAGATTCCTGGCACGCACAAGGTCGACGCGGGGACCGAGCCTTTAGCAACCGTGGCAGGGGTGGTTATGGCCGGGCTGGACAGCGATCGCCTTCACCTGGGCCACGAGGACGTGGCCCGCGAGATGCGTATGGCCTCGACAGCTACGTCCCACAGCCAAGACGGGGTCGCGATCAAGTTTCGCGACGTGGCCGTGACCGTTCGCCCTCTGGCAAATTGCCATCTCGGTCTCGGTCCCGCGCCCGTGGCCGCAGCTCGTCGAGCGACAGACCGCGATCCCCCACCCCTCCACGCCGCAGAGACTCTCCGGTCCGGCCCCAATATGCCGGGCACAGAACTAGGTCCCCTCATCCGGATGCTGTTTCGCGTCGACGTCGCAATGCCAGTCGAAGCCGCTCCCCTATTTATCGTCGGTCTCCCTCCAGTTCCCCCAATTGGGGCTCGCCGGCCTCACAGTCAGGAAGATCGTCTCGCTCACTAAGTTCCCGTACAGAAGGCCGACCCTCCCGCTCCCGCAGTCGCGGTCGCAGCCCCAGTCGCAGCCGGAGCACCAGCCGTAGCCGGGGCATCAGTCGCAGTCGCAGTCGCAGCAGCAGCCGCAGCCGCAGCCGCAGTCGCAGTCGCAGTCTCAGTCGCAGTCGCAGTCGCAGCCGCAACCGCCCCCGCAGCATTAGTCGCCCCCGCAACCACAACCGACGCCGCAGTCGCAGTCGCTGCCATAGCCGACGCCGGAGCCCTGGCCGAAATCCGGCTTCTCGCAACCGCCAGCGCGAATCGCCGGTGAACAGAGGTCGGAAGCGACGCTACAGCAGCCTTTCGGATGGCTCTGACTCTGGACGTGGGCACGGACGAGGCAGACGTGCTCGTGGTGGAGCTCGATGGTCTCGCGGAAGCAAACGAGGCTCGACTGGACGGAGGCGTAACAGCTCTTCCGAATCTTCACGTTCACCAATTCGTGGCAAATCCGCTGATATTTTGGAAGATGAACCTCGTGCCAAATCTCCCAAGCCGATCGCATCTATTGAGAATGACGACGTCGAGGTGGGTGCCTCCTGAGCGACGGAGGGAGAGGCAATTGCCTCTCAACTGTGCTCGACACTAACCAACCGAGGGGATGCAGGCCAGGAAGGCTGCCCAGAAAGAGACACAGGCCGAAAAGCTCCCCCGGAAAGAAACCCTGCAGATGGAGAAAGAACTACGAGAAAAACTTTTGAAGATGAGATCCTCTAAGCAGAGCGCATCATCCTCTGGTGGACAAGGCTAATTATGTTTGATTGATTGCGAGTCGTCAAGGGCACACCCAAGCGCGCTTCTAACCCGTCTCGCCCGACCGTGTGGCTAAAGTGGTGTGCATGGCACAGGATCGAAATGGAAAGGCAAGGCAAGGCAAGGCAAGGGGAAACAGGAAAGAAACAAAACAAAACGGATGTGTGTACGAAGTACGAAGAAACGATATGTACAGTAGAATACCCATCTACGCAGAGGCTAGCAACTGCCACAAAACAGAAGTAAGCTAGGAGATGCCACCGCATACACCTGTGATGGAGTCTGCATCATCATGGGATTCGTAAGATGCGCTCTTGTTCTATGACAATCACAGGTTGCGTATTGGATAGGCCTAGGTCCTGACTTCGTACGAGTACGAGTAGTGTGGTCGCCAGGTCGCCGACTCTGGCAAGTCCGAGCCAGCTGCTGCCCCACCACGAATCTAGAGCCAGTCAAGCCTTCGCCTGTCCATGCCTCGCCTTTCTCTTGACACTGCCATCCCGAACACCTCCAACCATCGACAAACACGCGCGCCACATCGCCGCCAGCAAGCAAAGGCCGTCTAGCAGGAGGCGCGTTTTCCTCGGGCGACGGACGTGCGAATGGCAGACAACAAGCCGGGCAACGCCTCCAGCGCCACGCTGACGTTGGCAGAATATAAGAAGTCGCAGACGCGCGTGCGAGAGCTGATTGACAGGCGGAGGGCCCAGGAGAGAAAACTCGTACGTCTTGCACTGCGATGTTTACGGCGCGTGGCAGAGATGCTGACGAGTAGCCAGGCGCAATTGGAGGAGAGCATTGCGTCCAAGGAGTCAGCGTACTTGGATAGCACGCCTGCTGGGAATATCATCACCGGGTTCGACAACTACATGAAGGGCACGAGCGGTGCGGCAGCCCAGCGGCGCAGGACGGGGCCCATGGAGCAGAACCGCGTCTTTTCACGGTCGTCGGTCTCGTACCGACCGAACAACGGGGTAGGCGCATGCGATCCAAACCGCGACGCGCAGAAAGTTAGCCCACTGACCGTGGATTACTAGGACTCGTCGACACCGGGGTCAACGCCTGCATCGCACGCGCCGACGCCAATGTCCGCTACTTTCCGTGACAGCGGATCCGCACACCCAACCCCGTCGTCGACGACCGGAAACAAGGGCTCGAACAAGTCGAAGAAGAAGGAGACGGAAGAGAGCGAGGGAGACTCGCAAACGAACAAGAAGCGGACCAACTTTGGAGCATCCAGGAAGTAACACTTGCGGCGGTGAAGCCCTGCCTGACCGGCTCGCTGCAATGGCCCGGCCGAGGCAGAGCATGGAGTGGGAATGATATTGGCGTTGGTGGGAGTCACGGGTGCATGGCCAGCACGTCTCAGCGAGTCAAAATGCTTCTTCAGTGGCGTTTTGTGGTGGATGTTCGGGACGACCGGGCGCTGGACATTACGACTAGAAACAGTTCATGATAAACGTCCTATACTACAACGACCCTATAAGATTGGGTTTCTCAAAGGGCTTCAAAATGCGCTGTCAAGAGTGGTGTATGGTGGTGTCATCGAAATGGATCGGAAGACAAAAGTTCCGGCACACGAGGCTATCAGTCAATTTTACGTACGGAATACCCTGCTCGTCTTGACGACAGCATGATGTTTCTGAATGTCGTGGGTACGATTAGACGATTGCTGGCACAAACGTTTGCTGGCTTTGACTGCGATTGTCGGATTGGCCATTTCCACAGGTTCCTGGTCATAAACCTCTCTTTGAAAAGCCCGATCCCAGGTATACCAGTCTCCTGGCCCCTTGAAGGTTGGGTCGTCGTGGAGGTCATCGTGTGTTTTCCGCTGCAGCTGTGTGCAGGTTCGTTTTCGCGATAGCTTCGTTTATCGATAATGCGGCATTTAGCTGTCGGAAGGGTGGGATCTTCTGGCACCGTCGACGGCCGCTTTGTTGATAGTGGCATGATACTGATGACGAACTTTAATGTGTGTGTAATGCCTGGTAGCTTGGGAGGGTCTCAATCTGACAGCAATATGTAGTCAGGAGCTTACGAAGCACACCCTGATGGCTCACTGCAACTGGCTGGCGCCGGCGGCCATCCATTGGCCGGCTACGGTAGCCGTGGCCCAAGCCATGAAGCGGACAGTGGATGGCAGATTCGAGCAAACCGATGCAGCAGCAGTGATCGTTGGTTGCAGTGCATCTGAGAGCTACACTCACTGGCCGACCAGAGCCATGGATCAATAGTGCGGGGTCAGAAGAGGGGTCCAACTTGGGGACATCGGGATTGGGAAGGTGCGTCGTGGGGGCAGGTGTTACTCCAAACTCAAACTATAAGAGTGGTCGGCTTCTAGCTTGGCCATTGTGCGTGTCTCTCTGCCCTCCGCCTCTCCAAATGCTCGGGATACTATTCCATATTATCTGAAATTGCCCACCATGACTGTCCAGGCCGCGCACTTTACGCCCGAGGTGCTGCTCTCAGCGCCTCGTCGATCGGCTGGTGCTCCGAACTCGAGTGGCGAGCTGGTGCTGTACACTGTACGTGAGACGAGAGCTTCAGTCGCATGCCCCCGGGATATTTGCGTGGGCTGGAAGGCGACGATGAATGACTGACTGGATACCAGGTGTCGTCATACTCTTTCGAGACACACTCCAAATCGTCCTCCATCCGAGTCTTGAACATCAAGGAGGGCACATCCCATCTGATCTCCGAGGACCCCGGAGCCGGTGACCCCATCTGGATCGGCGAAAAGGAAGTGTTGTACCTCAAGCCTGGTGAGAATGGATGCACCATGATTATGTCGCAGGATGTGAGCAGCTCCGAGTAAGTCGGCCTTTCGTTGACTCGACAATGCCATCATGTCGAATCAGCCCAAGCCCCCACCCAACCTGCTCAGGCTAACTCGGAGTCAAGGGCACACATGATCCATTACTTGGCCGGAAGCATTTCTAGTCCCAAGGCAGAGCAACTGCCTTCTGGCAAGGTAGCCATCTGCTGCGCGGCGTTGACGACCCCCAAGGGGGAAATGTACTGGCCACCCGCAGAGGCCAAGTCTCACTCGACTGCCAAGATCTATACCTCGCTATTCGTCCGTCACTGGGATGCCTGGAACACCGAGAACGAGAGCTCACTCTGGTATGGCCAGCTGGCCAAGATGGACGAAAAGTGGACGCTCGAGAGTCCCGGATTCACGAACCTGCTCGCCGGCACCGGACTGAGCTCCCCCGTCCCTCCATTTGGTGGCACGGGCGACTTCGACCTCTCCGCCGATGGCATTTCCTTTGTCGCCAAGGACCCTGAACTGAATCCTGCGAGATACACCAAGACGGACCTCTACTATGTTCCCATCAAGTCATTCGTTGAGAAGCCCACCGCCCCCCAGGTCGTCAAGACGGGGAAGCTGCGAGGATACAGCATCGCCCCGACTTTCTCCAGGGATGGAAAGCAGATCGCCTTTGCCCGAATGAAGAGCGACCAATACGAGACTGATAAGCCGAGATTGCTGCTCATCCCCGATGTCCACGACCTGAGCAACGTGCAAGAGTTTTATGAGACTAGTGATGGCGAGGGCGGCTGGGACCTGAAGCCAGACTGGATTACGTGGAGCCATGATGGCAAGGAGCTGTATGTTGCGGCCGAGAGACACGCAAGGGTGATACTTTGGAAGCTGCCTTCGTCTCCACTACACGCAAAGCAACCACCCGTGGCAATTCACGAGGACGGTTGTGTAGGCGAAGCCAAGCTCCTGGGGGATGGCCCCTCTCTCCTCATCACCACGAGGTCCCGGGTCGAGAGCTCAAACTACGCCATCCTCGACCCATCCACAAAGAAAGTTACCGGGGTCTCATCTAGCTCGAAGAACGGCAAGTCGTTCGGCCTCAGCAGGTCACAATGTGACGAAATCTGGTATCCTGGCTCGGCCGGTTACGACAACCACGCTCTTGTCACCAAGCCCTCCAACTTCGACCCCTCAAAGAAGTACCCCCTCGCACTCTTGATCCACGGCGGCCCACAGTCGGCGTGGATGGATGACTGGGGCGCCAGGTGGAACCCGTCCATATTCGCTGAACAGGGCTATGTGACTGTATCCCCGAACCCGACGGGCAGCACGGGCTATGGCCAGAAGCACACCGATGCTATTACGTGCAACTGGGGCGGTAGCCCTTACGAAGATATAGTCAAGTGCTTTGAGTTCTTGGAGAAGGAAGTGAGCTATGTGGACACGACGCGGGCGGTAGCCCTGGGGGCTTCATACGGTGGCTACATGATCAGTGAGTTGACAAGGAGTTCATGAGTTTCTTCTCAGACAGCCTCATCTTGCAGTTGATGGCTAACAATCGCAGACTGGATCCAGGGCCACGACCTTGGCCGCAAGTTCAAGGCCTTGGTCTGCCACGACGGCATTTACTCGACCCAGAACCTGTGGTCCACCGAGGAGCTGTTCTTCCCGGAGCACGACTTTGGCGGCACTCTCTGGGAGAACAGAGAAATGTACAACAAGTGGGACCCTTCATATCACCTTCACAACTGGGCGACGCCAGAGCTGGTGAGTTGACATGCATCCCGCTTGGCACCGCAGCAAGCTGATAGACCTGGTAGGTAATCCACAACGACCTTGACTACCGCCTGCCCGTGTCCGAAGGCTTGGCCACGTTCAATGTGCTGCAGGCACGAGGCGTGCCCAGCAAGCTGGTCATGTTCCCCGACGAGAACCATGTAAGCCAAAGCATCCCCTGATCCGAGTGGCGGGACTGTATGCTGATAGCTCTTAGTGGATGGTCAAACACGAGAACGCGTTGGTGTGGTACCGGGAGGTTCTTGGCTGGATTAACAAGTACAGTGGTATAGCCGACGAGAAGAATGTGTAGGCATAGCTTGACAGTTGGATATGGGGGGATATGCGATCGTCTAAACATATGAACCATGGGCGTCGTGGGCAGACTGCTGCATCCTGGATACCGCAATACTGTGAACGGACCTGATACTTTGGAAGGATATTCTTTGTTTCCTTGTAGCTTTGAGGTAGTTTTCGGAAAAGGTTTAAACCTCAAGGAGAATGAGAGCGACATGGGAGTAGAGAGGCAAACATGGATTCACACACACAGTATTAAGTGCGAATAACTTGATAGTCTGTACTGTGCAACATCCACTTCGAGCTGAAGCTTTGAGTCGTCGCACCTGCCTGCGTCCGATTCCCAGTCAACCAACCACGAACTACGAACTGACACAGCCTGCTCAACGTCGACGATACATATACCCACGCCGAATCACAGCCAAAGCTGACTACGCAACTCTAATACCTGGCACTATATACCAACGAACATGCGCTGCGAGTGCCCACGGCGAACCATCCGATGAAGTCCCCGTTCGCGACGGCATCGGTACGAGCAGCACCAGCGGCGCCTTAGCCACTAGCATCACCTCCGACTTCACCAGACCTGCACCATGTCCGGACAGTCGGCAATCTTCCACGCCCTGCTGCGGCCCGTGGTCCTGCAGATCCTGCGCGCGACGGGTTACCACTCGACCAAGGGCGCGGTGCTCGACACGCTGACTGACATGGCGGCGCGGTACATGTCTACCCTGTGCGAGACGACGGCCGCCCACGCGGTACACAACCACGGCGACGCGGGCGACTACACGGTCGTGGACGTGCGGATCGCGCTGCAGGACGTGGGCGCGCTGCAGCCGGACAGGCTCGTCACGGAGCAGAGGTGGAAGGGCGAGGAGGACATGCGCGGCGTGGAGGAGTTTCTGCAGTGGTTCTCCGGCGCGCGCATGAAGGAGCTCATAGAGATGGGCAAGGGAGATGGAGAGTCTGACGCGACGGATTACTTGAGCGGTGAGTCTGCACTCGAACCCCCCAGGCTCTTCGTACGTGACGCCATGCTGACCCGTGTGCCCCGACAGCCTTGACGAAGAAGCACAGCAAGACGGGCGACGACACCAAGTGGCACGGCACCATCCTCGGCAAGCCCCTCGACACGGTGAGCGAGATCCAGGTCGAGGGCGGGCCCGTCACGAGCATCGAGGAATGGATCATGCAGCGCAGCGCCGCGTACTTCGCCCCGCAGCTCCAGGAGGAAGCCCCCGCGCAGACAAACGGGGGCGACCACCCCTCGCCGTCCGCCAGCTCCGGCCTTAGTTCGGTGGGAGACCGGCTGGACGTCGAGGACATGGACATGACGTAGGAGTCGGGCGGTGCGTGGCCTCCTGCGGTCCCTCTACTAGTTGTGCCGCTTGTACCAGATACACTAGTCGCCCCAGTCTCACCTGTTGCTCCCGATGCGACCAGGCGATCGAGGAGGACCCGCCGGCGGAAAAGATTCTTTGGCGAGTGAGCTGGGGATTTTGAATTGTTTTCGACGAATGCATAGCGTTGGAGTTTCGGACGGGGGCTGAAGAAGGGGGCTTGGTTTGGGACGTTGTGTGCTTTACAGAATGCTGTCCCTCCAATACAGTCGAGTTTCAACAAACGAGTTGGTTCCGGCCCAAACTTTCAGCGAGAAGATGGATTTGGTAGTTCTCCGGTTCGTGAGCGGTATGGCCCATGAACATTGGTGCTCGGTGCCATTCTAGAGTGAGCTTGTAAATGACTGGATGACGACCATGAGGTCTAGGCGTCGTCCCTTGCAAGTTGAGCCAGGTGGGAAGTTGATATACAGGAGTGTCTATGCCTCGCCTATTGTACATTCCCCCGCCGTCATGGTGACCTCGCCGGTCTACTATTATACAAAGTCATCCTCCCTCGTCTAGCACCCCCCCTTGGCCGTCTTCTTCGGAGCCAGCAGCTCATCCACGCCCATCTGCCTCGCCACCTCGACGAGCGCCCTCCTCTTGTCGTCGTACGCGCCGTCGCCGGGCCAGTACCTCTTCTGCAGGAGCTCGTACAGCGCCTCGCCCCTCCGGGCGCCCTCGAGCCTGTCCGGGTCGCCGGCCGCCCACGCGAGCAGCTCGCGGTCCATGTCGCGCTTGGCGAGCATGAGGCGCTTGCGCTGCGGGGCCGAGTCCCACGCGAGCTTCGTGGTGCCGAGGACGAGCTCCATGGCGAGCGTCTCGGGGGGGAGGAACCGGAATACGTCCTTGAGGGCCGTGAGGGCGACGAGGAAGCCGCCGGGGTCCTTGAGGCGGCGGAAGGTGTGGAGGATCTTGCGCGCGAGCTGGCCGTCGATGCCATCGGGCTCGAAGACGCTCTTGAATTTGATGGTCTCGGCGAAGAGGCGTCGCGTGGCATCGGTCTCCTCCCCGAGCGTCTCCGGCGAGACGACGTGCAGACGATTGACGCCCAGCGTCTTCCACAAGGCGCTGAAGGTGTAGGGGTCGGGAGCTATTCCTCTCTCGGCCACAAGAGTCTGGTAGAGCGCCATCGCTTCCTTTGGTTGGCCCGCCTGGATGTAGGACTCGAGAAGCTGGTTCATCATGAACGCATCTGGGCTGATCTCGGCATCCCGGAAGGCGTCCCACAGAGCCTCCAGTTTGCCGTGGAGGTCTCGCAGACGGTAATTCTCGGCAAGCAGAGAGAATGTCTCGAGCGTTGCTCTGGGCCACGGTGCAACCGCCGACTTGCTAACCGCCCCAGCCTTGCCGCCGGCCGTCTTCCTGGCGCGTACGAAGCTGATGCGTGATTCAATCATGTCCCATGCCACCTTGTCTGCCTTGTCGAGGTCGTCAACACCGCCTGACCGCTGCCAGGCGCCGATGAGACCGTTGAGGTGGATGGGTGCTGCCTCGACATCCTTTCTGCGCATGAACTCGACGACGCTGAAGGCGCCATCCAGGTCGCCGGCACCAATCAGCCTCTTCAGCCACTTGCCCAGGAAGAACTTGTTTGCAACGACCGACGGCATGTACTTTTGCCGCTTCAAGTCGATTTCCCCATCACTCATCATGTCGACGAAGGCGTATAGAGCATTCTCGGTTTGGTTCGTCGTCAGGAAGCACGATACTACCTGGTCGTAGTCTGAGAGCTTCATCTCCTTGCCCAGGAGCTCTCTCATCTGTCGGTACGCCGCCCATGCCCGTTCTTGACTTTCTGGGGTGCCTTGCTCCGACAAGGTCCGGATGAGCGGCAGCAGAATGCGTGCGTTCAGATGCTTCGCAAGAAGCTTGTTGACTGCCCGTTCGGCCTGTTCCATGTCTCCGACCCGGCAGTACATGCGCACGCCGAGCTCCCAGAACTCTTGAAAGGTTTCGGACTTTTCATCGCCCAATGTGCTCATGCAGCGCCTCCAGTTATCGATTGCCTTGGGCTCCCACCCGTCGACGAACACCGCCTCAATCGTCAGGAGTTGCTGCGAAGGGCTGAGAGTGACTTTTGCTTCGCTCATGTCCCTTGCGAGCATGGAGACATGCGACAGCCGGTGCATGTTGATCGACTCGTCTGCGGAGAATACCGTCCAGAGAAGGTCCCATACGTCGATGGGTACGTGGCTCCAGCCGTGCGCCAGGGGCATTCTGGCGGCGTGATATGCTTTGTATACCGAGGAAACGCTCTTCTTCGTGAGGCCTGGCTCCCGACGCACCTCGCGGAAGACACGTGCTAAGATGTCATTCAATCTGTTGATCTTCTTGCGCTGGTTCGGAGTCCAGGGCTTCTCCGGGATCTGCGGCGGTGATACCCGCGGTCGTCCACCCTCATCCAGGAACGAAAGCTCTGGTAGATCCTGCCGCAGCTCGTCCAGTATCTCTTTTGGAAGGTTGGCGCCAGCCTCTTCAATTTCCGCGTCGATTGATTTGGTATATGCTTGCATATTGGCCATCATCTTCTCCAGGTCGTCGGCGGATGCTACCGTGTCCATGTTGCCCCCCATTTCGCGCATGACCGTCTGGAAGGCATCTCTCTCTTCTTGCGTCTCGAGGGCATCTTTGATCTCGAACAGAGCTTCTTTCAGCTCTGATCCGTCGAGCCTGCTCAAGGAGTCCCCGAAGGCTTGCTCGTCGGGCAGCTCAGTGCGCCTCTGGTCGTTTTGTTCAAAGTACTGCACGGAAAAGCCTCCCTCTTGCTCATTATTCTTCGCGTTTTGTAGCTCCTGTATCCCTTGCAGGTACTGCCTCAGCTCCGATTTGCTCGGCCGGCGCGCAGCGGAGTTGGTCGTTCGCGGTTGCGGCTTCGACCTGGCCCTTCGTGCAGCTTGCGAGCTGTAGGCTGCATTCCAGGGCTGGGCAGCTTGTCGTTGGATGTTATAGAGGCACGACCGACATATTGGACCGCTTCGACTTCGGAGGTCGAGAAGCAGTGGCCTGCAAGGCATACTTTGGCGCGGCGCTGCCAGAAATTGCTGCGCGCAAGTGAATTTGAACTTTTACATGCCCCTACGAGGGTCGCGAGAAGGCCGAACTGAAGTTGCTGGTCGCTATCGATAAGACCGCTGGAACAGGTACCGAGCCACTGTTTCTGGTGGTATCAAGTCCACCGCCTACTTCTTTCAGCCACCGTGCAAACCAAGATCTGGCAGAAAATTAATTTTTGTCGCCTGCTCCAGCGACCTTGCGATCCAGCAACCAGCCCAGATACCCCCATGCGAAGAGCGACAAGACGACACAAAAATGTCTAATCCGTCGCCCGAGTACCTGCGCTTCACAGGTCACCGGTCCTTCACTCGGCGCCTCGTCCTCTCGACCCTCACCGGCCGGCCCGTCCTCATCTCCAAGATCCGAAGTACGTCGCCCACGAACCCGGGCCTTGCCCCTCATGAGATCTCCTTCCTGCGGCTCCTCGAGGCCATCACAAATGGCAGCTCGATGCAAATTTCATACACGGGAACGACGATCACGTACCATCCTGGGTTGATCGCCGGCACCATCGCCGGACAGGGCGCGACGGAGGGTGATGTTATCGAGCACAGCATTCCAGATACCTGCACGAGAGGCGTCACGTACTTTCTGCTGCCGCTATGTCTCCTGGCGCCTTTTTCGAAAGCACATATGAACGTCCGATTCTCTGGCTCTGGTGTAATCACTTCGGCTACTGAGACCGGCGACGTCTCTGTCGACACATTCCGAACCGCCATCCTCCCTCTCTTCGGCCTGTTCGGCATCCCTCCTGCAAGAATCGAGCTGAGGGTGCTGCAAAGATCCTGCGCCGGCCCCGGTGGTAAAGGCGGCGGCGGCTGCGTCGAGCTGCGGTTCGCGAGTCAGGTCCGGCTACCCAAGACGTTGCACCTGAACCGCAACCCCGGCCGGATTAAGAGGATACGAGGCGTCGCATACTGCACCGGCGTCTCTGCCTCCAACAACGCTCGCATGATCCATTCCGCGCGCGAGGTGCTGAACCCCCTCGTATCCGATATCCACGTCGCCGCGCAGTACGACCAGGCGCCGCTGGTGCCGACAGACAAGGCAGGGAGCAAGCGGCGGCTAGGCATCGGCTTCGGGCTGAGTTTGGTAGCAGAGTCCAGCTCCGTGGGCGTGCTATACTCGGCGGACGTGGTGGTCCTGCCGTCGGGCGGCCAGGTGCCGGAAGAGATTGGGAAGAGATGCGCATATCAGCTGCTGGAGGCGATCGCGCAAGGAGGCTGCGTGAGCCAGGTATCCGCCAGCGCAATGTTGATACTCATGGCCATGGGATCAGAAGACGTCGGGCGGTTAAGGATAGGCAGGGAGGTTGTCGGGACGGAGGAGTCGGTGGGGCTGGCGAGGGACCTTAAGACGTTTGGCGCAAGCAGTTGGGGACTGAGGGACGTGGACGACGAGACGGGAGACATTATCATTTCGGTCAAGGGTTCTGGCGTTGGAAACGTGGGCAGGAAGATAGCGTAAGGTCTGCAAGAGCCTGGTTTCAAGTTCACAGATTGGGGATGTATACGATGCAATGGCTTCGCCTCGTTGTAGTATTCCTTTGCCTCTGCTCCAGTCCTATCCGTCGGGAAGTTGTGACCGAGCCTGCGCGGCAGCTCCTCGTCGTCGTGCTTGCAAGGCCGCCATGGTAGCCCCATAGCCGATGGTCTGCAGCGACTGCGCAGCCGTGCGCTCGAGGTCTATCGCCGCTGACATGATCGACTGAACGACGTGGTACTCGCCCAGGACTGCATTTCCCGAGGCCATAATGTCGGATAGGTGTGTCCTAGAGGTATCGTCGTTTGAGGTTTCTCGGAGCAGCGATTCGGATTCCCCTGCCTGCCCACTGTCCTGGCCTCCTTCTTGGGAGGCTGCCATGGATCCCAGTTCAATGCCCTCCGCCCCATCCAACATCGTATCTGGCGCATCTCTTAGAACGCCTCGTTCTTCCGCGTCTAAATCCTCCGCCGAGCGCGCAGTCGCCATCTCCTGCACCAGCTCGGGCACCAAGGGGCGAAACGTCTTGAGCGTCACGCGCAGCTTCTCTCGTTGCGTGTGCACCGTCAACATCAAGCACTGCGCGGCCAGAATGACCACGTCCGCCAGCAGGTAGTATAGTCTATAAGTCGGGGGCCTCTGCCCGATGAAGTCGATGACGAGCCCTCCGTGTTGGTATCCTCGATGGAAGTCGGGTCCCGTGGGCAGGGAGCCAAACAGGTGTAGCATCATGCAGGTGATGTTGGGTATAACGATGAGCAGGACGTGGATGCGGCTGGCCGGCATGAGGAAGGGAAACGACTCGTCTTTGGGCGTCAGGTACATGTACTGGCCGGCCGAGCGCAGCAAGAACCGAAACATAGAGCATCTTTATTCAAACGCGAGCTGTCAGCATCTGTATATGACACCTGAAGGAGCGCCGCATACTCCATATAATACAGGGCGCTCAGTTCCGCAAACACGACGAGGTCGAGCGTCCTGAGCAGATGGGTGATGAACGCTAGCTTCTTCACGAGCCCCGGGTTGCGCCTCTTCTTGCTCTTCTTCTTGCGCCGCCGCCGCGAGTCGGAGTGGGAGCGAGAGCGCGAGGGCGACCCCCCATTGTTGTCGATCGCTTCGGCGGGATTCAGGGCCGCGTCGTCGTGCAGCTCTGCGTCTCCCAGGCGCGTCGTATCGTGGTTTCGCGCCGTCCAGGCTGGCGAGGGATCATGGCTCATAGTTGGCTCTCGTCATTTGCGCTGGAGGAGCCTGTTCTGCATTGAAGCAGCTCGAACTCAAGCGGAGCTTGTCATGGGCGTCGGGGTTGCGATGATACGAGGCCTAGCTGCCTGCTGGCGCAATGGAATCTGCCGAGGGTTGGGGTTCAAGGGCGCTGACGTTGCCGCTGGCTTATCGATCGCAGCTGCAAGTGGCCAAGCGCGCCGTTGCCGCCTGGGATCAATACTAAATCCGATAGCGGTGGAGGTGCAGCGGGCTTGGTACGTACTTTCCTTGACCACCCCACCTAAACTCGTGGTGTGCCAAAAAGTCCATCGCAAGTGACTCAGCCAGACAAACACGACGAGAGGCAGCTCCTTCATTTCCACCTCTCTCTGGCAGGCTTCCGAGTGTATTCTAGGGAGCGCAGACACGATGACGACCTCGAGCGCCACCCCCGCGGGGGATCTCACCACCCAGATCCTGCAGGCGCTGTCGACGCAGAGCCCGATCCAGTCCGCCGATGCCTTCCCCGCCGCCCCCTTCCAGGAGCTCAAGGGTGCCCTCGACCGGCTGGGCTCCCGGTCCATGATCAACTACGAGACGATTGAGCGCGAGGAGGCCCTCCTGGAACCCGAGGCGGAGCAGATTGCCGCCCACGGAAGCCACGAGGCGCGCGTCTTTGAGGCCCTGAAGCAGGCCATGGACGGCCTGACGGTCCAGGAGTTGGAGAAGGCCATTGGCGACAAGAACGTGACGAAGCTGGGCCAGGGCAAGGCCTTTAGGGAGAAGTGGATCTCCAAGAGCAAGGACGGCAAGCTGGTTGCCACCGTACGTTCCATGCCGTGACGAATGGACCAGACATGCGCGAACCGTCGAGCTGACTTTGAACCAACAGGCCGAGTCGATTGAGGATGTGACCCGCGCACAGCTGCAGCAAATCAAGGAGGCACGGACGGGTGACGCCAAGGTCATCAACGACCTCAAGAAGCGCAAGCTCATTCGCATGCAAAAGATCATCACCTTCAAGATCGAAAAGGGACCCAAGTTCGCGCTGGAGATCCAGAAGGAGGAGACGGACCTGACGGCCGACATGATTACCTCTGGCGCATGGAAAACAGCCACCTTCAAGCCCTACAACTTCAAGGCGCTCGGTTCCGACCAGAATGCCGGCGCCCTGCACCCGCTGAACAAGGTGCGGCACGAGTTCCGCCAAATCTTCTTCGAGATGGGCTTCGAGGAGATGCCGACCAACAAGTTTGTCGAGACGGGATTCTGGAACTTTGACGCTCTCTTCGTCCCGCAACAACACCCCGCGCGAGACCTGCAAGACACCTTCTACATCTCCGACCCCAAGGTCGCCGATAAGCCGCGGCCGCAGGGCGAGGGGCAGGACACGGAGGCGTACTGGAACAACGTCAAGGAGGTGCACCAGAACGGCAAGTACGGATCCATCGGCTATAGATACCCCTGGGCTGCAGAGGAGTCCCTGAAGCTGGTGCTGCGAACGCACACGACGTCCATCTCGGCAGCCATGCTGCACAAGCTGGCGGCGACCAAGGGCCCTGATGGGCGGCCGAAGCCGGCGAGGTACTTTTCAATCGACCGTGTGTTCCGCAACGAGACGGTCGACGCCACGCACCTTGCCGAGTTCCACCAGGTCGAGGGCGTCATTGCCGACTACGGCCTGTCCCTGGGCGGCCTGATGGAGTTTATGGAGATCTTCTTTGGCAAGATGGGCATCACGGACCTCAAGTTCAAGCCGGCGTACAACCCGTACACGGAGCCCAGCATGGAGATTTTCAGCTTCCACAAGGGCCTGAACAAGCTGGTGGAGATTGGCAACAGCGGCATGTTCCGGCCCGAGATGCTCGAGGCCATGGGGTTGCCCAAGGACATGCGGGTGTTTGGGTGGGGGCTGAGCCTGGAGCGGCCGACGATGATCAAGTACAAGATCTCGAACATTCGAGAGCTGCTGGGCCACAAGGTAGACTTGGGGTTCATTGAGCGGAACGCCGCGGTGAGATTAGAGAAGGAATAGAGGGCGATGCCAGGTCGGGGAGCATTATGTAGACAAAAGATGAATGAGATTTGATGACTACTGGATGAGAGACGAGGGGTTTCAAGCAGCTGTGTCTCGATATTTCCTGTTTCGATCAGGCTAGGAGGCTATCTATCATCTAGGAGTGCTAAACGGGGCCGATCGTGGGGACATGCAGGGTCCTGTTCGGAGGCCCCACCCGGTCCGGTAGGTGGATCCCCATTCATCAGAGTGTCAACGTCACGGGCCGACCGATGACGCGGGACGATCACCCTGCGCGTCCCTGCGCGCTTCGCTCACACGCCGCGATCGAGAGACGGCCAGCTGCGTGCTTGATCTACTCCGCACCAACGGCTCGATCCTCAAAGGCTGCGGGGCGGGGACGCGGATCCCGCGCGGCCATCCAAACTCTGTACTCTACGCCAGCCGCCGGTGCAACGACGGGGATGGAGGAACCCGTTCGTTTCGCGCCCCATGCTGACAAAACGCCTGGGCTGGGCTGGGGCGTGCCCGATGCAGAGCGAGCGCAGTGACGGCCGGTCGTCGTGTGGCTTGGGTGAGGGGCCAGACACAAACGTCACCGGGTCACGCCACGACGGCGAGAAAGCTTGTCTGCGCTGCTTGGTATGCAGCAGCCGCGGGCAGTCAGTCCGGATTGCGAGCGAGGCGGCCTGGGAAGTCGACGCTGCCCCTCATTCACGGAGGCAGCTCTGGGCTTAAAAGAGGCACGACCCCCTCACCGTTGCTGCATCTCCCCCCCGCCCATCATCCTCGACACACGCCGAGTCTCGGAATCCCATCACCACGAGCCTGAATCCATCTCCAGAAAGCCCCGCTGTCACCATGAGCGAGCCCAACCAGAACCAAAACACACACACACCGATCCAACACCCGCAGCA
>JALHCC010000201.1:0-71549 GCA_024340765.1 Tolypocladium cylindrosporum | reverse complement strand
GCCCCGAGGCGCGCGACCGCGTGGCCGCGCTGGTGCGCAAGGAGGGCCTCGTCTCGGCGCACGGCGGCGGCGGCGGCAGCGGCGGCGACGCGGAGACGCAGGCCCTCGAGGACGTGGCGTGCCTCGTCTTCCTCGACGACCAGTTCGACGGCTTCGAGGCCAAGGCCGACATCGACGAGGACAAGATGGTGGGCATCCTGAGGAAGACGTGGGGCAAGATGAGCGAGCCGGGGAGGCAGCTGGCGTTGGGCATGGACCTGAGCGAGCGGGCAAAGACGCTGATTGGGAAAGCCCTGGAGGGCGCGTCTTAGCTGGGTTGCGAGCCGGACTTCTGTCCCTGGCTGGATGCGTGTTCAGACACTGCTATTCGGCTTGCGCTTACACGGAGCCATGTTGCCGTGTATCATCAGCATCGACGATCAAGCATAAATCGCTCGGCGCTTTATCATTTGGATGAAGCTCCGTCGGCTCTGCCGCAGCCACATGCACGCGAGAGGACTGCAATGAGTCTGTATCGTCGTCACTGCTACAATCCATCCTACATCAGGTCAAGTTGAGCATCCCAAGGTCGGAGATGTGCGTCCTACCCGGTCCCCACCTCCATACCTACCAATACTATGACAATGCGACAGCTGCTACGCGGACTTGTGGCCGGGCCCTGCGCAAACGGTCGAGTGCTGCTCTGTTGTTTGGCCACCGCATACCATCATCTAGTGTAGAGCCTTGGTACTCATAGCATGCTGCCCAGCAATGAAAACATACACTACGCCCTGTGTTCTCTTAAGCATCTCAAACATCTCGTTCACTACCAGGGGCAACGTGTTAACCTCTGCTCTACAGAGCGGACATGTCGCCGACATCGTCACCGGCTCCCCCTCTCCACTCCCCCGCATCCGAGCCGGTGACCGGAGCCGGTCTCGGCCCAATCGCCGTCGAGCCAACACCAACTCCGTTCGGGATAACCCAGTATGTGTATTCCTGTGTAGAGACCAGATGCCAGGAGTCTGCATCTCCAGCTGCAAGGGAAGCCGTGAACACTCGTGATACCCTCATCTCTTCTACACCATGGCAGGCACCAACACATCACCACCCCGGGGCGAAAAGCCCCCCCTCAGCTCCCTCCCGTCGACGCACGACTTCGAGGCCGCGGCATCCCAGACCTTCACCAAGGCATGGGCCTTTGTCTCCTCGGCCGCCACGAACCTCCACACCCTGCGCCGCAACTCGTCCGCCTTCGCCGCCATCACCCTCCGTCCACGTGCCCTGCGCGACGTCTCCCGCGTCGACACGGCGGCCTCGATTCTCGGCCACGGCCGACAATGACGCCAAGGGGGGCTCCCTCGGCCGCACCATGGCCCGCTTCATCGACGACTCCCTCTCCTGGGCCGACATCCCCTGGATCCGTCGCTGCGCACCCGGTATGCCCCTCGTCCTCACGGGTGTCCAGACGAGCCAGGACGCCCTGCTCGCCGTGGAGGCCGCCGTCGACGCCATTGTCGTTTCCAACCACGGCGGACGCATCCTGGACACGGTCCCCGCCTCCATCCTCATCCTGCTGGAGCTCCGGAGAAACTGTCCCGAGGTGTTTGACAAGATCGAGGTCTACGTCGACGGCGGCATCATGCGGGGCACCGACATATTCAAGGCTCTGTGCCTCGGCACAACGGCTGTTGGCATCGGACGCGGGCCGCTCTATGCCGTCAACTATGGCCACGAGGGCGTCCTCAAATACATGGAGTAAGCAGCTCTCCCCACTTACACTCACCGAGCGTGTAGCCCTCTGTCATTGGCCTGCTAATCTGCCGCAGTCTTGCGAGACGAGCTGGAGGCGACAATGAAGCTGTGCGGAGTGGCGAGCCTGGATCAGCTGCATCCCTGGTCCTTGAACACCCTTGCCGTAGATCATCTGATCCCCCCCGGGCCAGCCACTCCACCTCAACTGGCTAGGAGTCGCCTGTGAATTCTCGTGTGCGAGTTTGAAGCTGGTTCTGGGCGAGTTTTTCCATCACTGAAAGCTTGTTCAAAGCAGGAACAGCAGAGGCTGGAGACACCAGAAAGAAGCTTTTACTGTGCTGGCCATATTGTCTACGTTGCTACCCTGTACCCTGGAACGTGCTTTCAAGACATTGAACAAAACAAAATTCAGCGTACTCAGTCCAACGGTGGGATGAGTATATCTCATCTGAGAATACATCACACCTCATCGTCTGCAGAATTGAACCTAGGGACGGGTCTGCGTGCCCGTCTGTACGCCTTGCTGCGACGGCATGTGCACCCTCACCAGGCGAGTCTGCGTGGACCGAGGCGCCTCCCGCACCTCCCTTCGCAGCTTCAGCTTCAAGCCCTTCCTCCACTTCCGATATACCCAAAAGCTAGCTATCAAAAGAGACAGGGCGCCTGTATGCCGAGGCACAGCGTCAGCTATCGGCCTCGACACGTATGCTGAAGGACTTGTACTGACCGATGCTCCCCAGTACGGTCCCCACGATAGCCAGGGGCGGAGGGGGAGAAGATGGGGGTGGTGGTGGTGCTGGGCTTGTGACGGGCGGAGTGGACGCGGGTCGAGTCTTCGTCGGCACAAACGGAGATACGCGACTGCCTGGCCGCGTCCTCTCGCCGCCCGTCGTGATCGTGGTATAGCGCAAGACGCTCTCGGTAACCCGGTCTGTGTCGCATATGAAGAGGGAGTAGCCGTTGAGCTTTGGGTCGCCGGCGATCACGTCCGTCTTGCAATAGGGGGTGACGTCTCCGTAGCTTTGCAGTCCTTTCGTTAGCCGCGGCCCAGCGACGCAATGCAGCCCCTTTTGGCCCCCAAGCGGCTCACCAGATCAGCTCCAGATTCTCAGCCGCCTCTGCGAGGTCAGAGTGCGGCGACTTGTCGAGACACCTGGTCGAGATGCGACATGGGCTGCCTTCGGCGCTCCAGCAGCATCCCACGATGCTGTTGACCGGGTCTATCCCGCATCTCTGGCCCGCATGGCACGTAAGCGGAAACTCTAATCTCAGTCAGCCCGCAAAGGATTGTTGTTTCCACGACCGGGGGATTCTACTCGGGTCCCCAGAGATCCAGCCGCAAGTGTCTCTGGCCGAAGTCCTGCGTACGCCGGTCCCTGCGATCGGCGGAAGCGTTGTCGGCCCCTGAGCCTTCCCCCACATTGTTCTCGCTATGGAAATACCTTCGTCGCCGTGGGAATCTACGAGTATGGCTGTGGCCGGAAAATGGATGCGAGGAGAGTTTCTTCAGAATGCTACCGCTATTTGTACTGGGGCGCCAATGTCCTTGTTGCGCCATCGTCGCCGTGCTTGTCGTTCCGGGTGTCGGGTGAAGGGGAGAGCAACTACCTTCTGTACGCAGAAGCCTGACCGAACGACAAACAAAGCACACTGCTAGTGAATAGGACACGGATGATGTGTTTTTTTCTCACGTTTGCTCCTCCGTGATGCCGTCATACTCGCGTCGCGGGTGCGCGTCAATCATACGAGCAAGCAGCTCAATCACGAGTGCTGCATCGCACCTGTTCGGTTGGGTGTTCCGATGGACTCTGAGTTTCGCATGCAGGAAATCAGATCAACCGGTTGAGTCAAAATCCGAATGACCGTTGGGTCGAATTTACTTCTTGGCACCTTTGCTTCACACGCAACCAAGCACAACCGATATCATCACCCTCCATCGCAGGAGCACTATTGGGAATAGCTCCGTGCAGCACACTACCAGGCGCCCGACAGATGGGAATGGAGCCCAACGCATGCATGTCAGTCATCAAGTGCCCGGGACTGCACCGTGGGATAAATAGTCCGATTCGATTCCCGGGCCGATGACATGGCATCTGCGCCCAACCCATCCAGTCTGATAGGCTCGATAGCGCTGATCTGTTGCAGGAGGACAAGTATTGGTTTTGATTTTCCAATATGACACGCCCAACCTGGCTCAATGCAGTCACCCCCTTGCCCAGTGGAATATGCGCGCCTTCAACACCACGGCGTCGAGACCCGGTGGCGATAGCTCGCGATACATATAATCATGTAGTCCTATGCTTCTCTATCCCGAAGAAGCGAGTAACTCCCGCAGTGCAGGCGGCTATGGTGCTGGCTGTCTGGCGGAAGCCCTGTTGCCAGGCCACGTTGGTCGCTCGCACCCCGGTCCAACTGGCCACGGGATTAGTGAAGCCATCCAACCATCTTTGCAGTACTGAATTCTCCACCGCGCCTCGGTTGAAAATGACAGTTGGTCGAGGCTGTCACCTCTTGTCTCACAGTCTTCAGCGGCCTATCCACAGGGACATGCAACCCAGAGACAGGCCCGTTGAAGCTATTCCATACATGGCAAAGGAAAAAGAAAACAATGTTGCCATAGCCTGACCGCACTCGGGTGAGTCGAGATTCGAAGTGGCAGCGACAATATGCTTCCATCTGTCCGCGCCTGCGCCCGCGCCCTGATGGATGGATCGGCGGTGCGTCGGAGGCTCGGAGCAAATCATAGAACGGGGTTGAGACAAAACCTCGGAGTATGCTTCTCATTGTTGTCTCTCAGCCCTGCCCAATATTGCTCAGCTGAGACGACCTTGTAGACCGTTGGGAGTCCCCAGGCAGCGAGCTATTGAGTCCGGTTTAGCATCGTCACATGCGAGCCAATTGCTGCGAGCACCATCAATGAGACGCTGCCAGCGCGTATACACAAAGGGTGTCGACGACTATGTGGGTGAATAGGGCAAGGCAAGCCATCGCGGTAAAATAAGGGCTTAATACTCTCCACGCCACTGTGAAGCTGGTAAGAGCCGCAGCCGGAGCCGGAGCCGGAGCCGGAGCCGGAGCCAAGCACTTGACAGGATCACCCTCAACATTGTTCACTGGGCTGTACAGTACTCAACGCGGTCTTCCTGGATTGGGATGTGCCGATGACAAGGCAGGGTCCTGCAAGGCCATGAATGTCATGGAAGCCCGGCTCGAGCCTCTGTCTCTCACTTCCCTTCGTGCGGGCGCGGCAAAAAGTGGCTGCTCTCTTTTCTCCTGCTGAGCTGGCCCCTGGTGCTGCAACTGGTTGGCTGGCACCCTGGAACAACTGGTAGTGAAGAGGCGGCGACCAGGGGACGATAAGAGGGGATGACGTGCCGAAACTTACCCTCAGTCGACACTGCTGTCCTTGACGGCGGCGGCTATGATTCGTGGGCTCGCAATTGGATTACCTCTACCCCTCTAGGCTTAATCGAGCGCAAATCAAGATTCGGCAGGCGGACAAAACTAGACGGGGGGTTTATGACAGGGGTGACTGCACAACTCAGCTGAACCGACGGGGATGCCGAGTCGCTGAGACTTCCAGAGGTCCGCCAAGAGTGCGACTGGACGCCGGGGAGCGGTTCGCCACGAGTACGAGTTGTGACAGTGGCATCTGATTCGCCAGTAGCTGCATCACAGGGGGCTGCGGCTCCGAGGACAAGGAGAGATGCTGGATGGGGATGGTTGTCCAGGCCCGACCCAGCGGTACGCTGGCTGCTGCGTCCCGGGTTCCTGGGTCTTGGTCCCGCCGGTTCGATCGCCTGTGATGAGTGCCTCGGGTGTGTCGATCGATCAACCGCCAATGTAGTATTGACTTTTGGGTTTTCACGGTGAAGGCCGCGATGGTCATGTCGGAAGGACCACACATGGAAACGGATGCCTGCCTCATCACGCTCTCGCTCTCGTCGCCCACACCAACGCCGTTGTCGCAGCAGCCGAGCCGGGCCTTGTTCGCAGGACGCGTCCGCACACAGAGACCATTCAATCATCGCCCGAGACCAGCCAGCTCTGGCATTTGGAACACACAGCCGTCTCGTATGTACCTTGTACTCCGATGATGCATGTGGCACAAGGCATGCTGACCAGGGGTCGTCGTCGACAGATGTCGGATGCAAACGCACGGACTTTGCTGGCTGCCGAAGACCAAGGAATGGGGAATACTCTTAGTCAATGCAGTCAGGCTGGTGAACTGCAACGTCACAATGCGACTCGAGTGTCATAGGGGGGAGAGCAGAGGACGGCGAGACGAGGTTTGTTGATGACAGAGGGAGATGTCCGTTTGACGTATCCAGCACGTGCTTGTTGGCGCTCGACATGTCGTGAGGGTTGCTTCCCAAACGAACGCATGGCCTGGGCAAGAGCATACTCATAAGTACGAGAGGTCACATACAGATGGCGACTTCCCCCGTAAATCAGGCAAGATTGATTGCCTCATGTCAGCCTCGCGTTGGCCGTTGCGTGGTTTCTTTTCCTCTTCATTTCCAACCTCTCTTTCTTTCCTTTTTTGCGCGTCTGCCGTAAATTGTCGCTGTTCATCGCATCGTCCCACGAGCCCTTGCACCAACCTGAGTGCGACGATGTTCCCTGTGGCTCGTCGTATGGTCTCTGATCGCCAATGGATTCTCTTGGCCGCCTCTGAGTTCAACCTGTAACCGAAATTCTCGACGGGGGTCGTTACGCATTGGAAAGCCACACGTCACCTGGAATCTTCGAAAGAGGGCATGCTTGCTTGTATGCACACCCTGGGCCGCCTGAGCCGGTGGGGGCTGCTGTGGTGCTACGTCGCCCAGATCTGCACGACGACTTCGACCGTCGACAAAGGCGAGGCGACTTGGACTTGTTTGAAGTAGGAAGCACACAAACGTTTTGTCTCTCCGCCGCGTCCACCGCGCCCGCCGCCTCGCACTCCTCTCTGGCGCGCTCGCTCGATGCAGCCCTGTGTGCAGCCCCCGTCGCCTTGGCTGCCGTGGTCCATCATCAGCGCGTCTACGGATACGGATAGTGCGGATAGCTGAGGCCCGGCTCTAGCTCCCAGCCCCAGCTGATGAGGCTTGTGCGTCGGACAGGCCTAGCTTCGTCTGTCGGTTGACCCTTGACGAACAACAGTGGGCCCTTTTGCCTTGTCCTTCTTCGCCAATCTCCAAGACCATCCAGTGGAACACCAATCATGATGCATATCGCCTTCTCTCGCGATGCCCCATACCTCCAGAGGCAGGACAAGCAACGTCTTGGTTGCTACTAGCCGATTAAACCCGAGCACAAGTACGAGTATTTCTGTACGAGTACAGCACCGTGGTGGTTTGCTGCCCCCTCCCGCTCATCCTGCGACGGAGCTCCAGATGGCATCTGGGCATGGATCGACGGCCAGAGAGACGCGATGCTGGAAGCAGAGCAAGACCCACCAGACGCGGCCTTCCGAAGCCCAGTCCGAAAAAAAGAGGGAAGAAGGAAAAATCGGGCATGGAACGGAGTGGCGGTAGTCCCACGCATCCGCATCGTGACAACCGGCCGTTCCGTCGCCCCCGTGTCACTGTCGTCGGCTGGGGCAAGCTGCGTGCGCTACAACGAGCGAGTGCTCTGGAGTTGACGCCGCTCCTCCCCCACCTGGGAGGCTTGGACCCTGGCCCTGGTCCGGGTCCTTTCCCGCTCACACCTTTCCTCTCCCCTGGCAATTGCTCGTCGGCCGTCTTCTCTTTCTGGTTGCGGCTGCCTTTGTTTGAGGCGTCACGACGACCGAGGGCGAGACAGGCATCAGCAAGGCTGATGGAGCAGATTGGCGGACAGGTACTAACACTGCGGAATCCCTGGCCTTGGCCCAGTTGGGGAATCCGACCCTGCGCCGCGTCCTCTTTCGTCCATGATCAAGCACGAGTACAAATGACAACCCTTTTGCTTGTCTTTGCATTGGCCATGGCAGCCATGTCTCCGTCCGTACTTCGGACTTTGCCTCACCTTATCCACCGCCTTGGGCCCTCCCTTTCCCGGCCAGTGCAGCTGCTATTCTTACTGCCATCTGCCCAGCTTGCCAAGGTGGGCTTACCCGGATCCGTAGCTCTCTTGCGACTGCTACTCGTGCTGTCACGTTCAGTCCCGGCTCCCTCGCAACCCACGCCAGAGCCAAGAAGGTCTCTTTGAACTGCCGCGCGCTCCCTCTCGCCTCACCCTGTCCCCCCCGTCTCCCACCCCCGGGCGTGTTGCCTTGGTTTGAAATACTGTATATAGCAGGTAAGTTGGCAGTCGAGCGCAATGAAGATCCGTACATGTCCTCCTCGTCACTACCTGCCTATTCTTACCCGGCCCTTGTTCCTCCGCCCAATCCCTATCGATATTCACACCTCTGCATTACCCGTTCGTCCCAGCCCCCCAGTGCCCGGTCCCTGTCGAAGGCATTCCCAGCAAATCTCTGCGGTGGATGGGCATATCGTGGCCAACTACAGCAGCCCCCGGGCATCTTTCGTCTGTGCATTGGTAGTCGTTGTGGAAGCCTGGAGAGCCCCATATACGTCTTTCTATCTCTAATGATTGTGCCTGCAATGCGTACAGACCCTCGCAGTTGTTAGATGCGCCCGATCGCGTCCTCTCTTGTCATCATACTTCCGCACCGCTCGCTGCTTCCTCTACCTCACTCGGACATCTCTCTACTGCCGTCTTCTCGAGAGCATGAAGGGTCTGCCTGGCCAGTCAACATATTCTAAGTCGCTGCCAGCTCGTCATACCGCTTCCCCGATCGCGTCTACCTCTATCCCGACATGTCGAGGCCGTTCCGACACGTAAGTTTAATATCCCGGCCGCGCCAAGGATCCACTCCCTTGCACTTTGTATGCCTGTGACAGCGCTCACCATGGATGCAGCCCTTTCAGGAATCCCAGTTCGATATTTTCGAATGGTACCCGAAGTATCAGGCTTGTCTCCGATTCTTTGTCGAGCATGCCCAGCACAACAATCCCGTCCAGACCGTCGCTGCCTGTGTCAACATCAAGCTCCCCTTTCAACAGACGCCCGGCTCTCCTGCGGGTGATGCCTACGGCTCCGTGGCTCTCGTTCCTTACGTCCGTCGCCTCGTGGCTACCGGCTTTGACACCCCCGCAGTCCTCCACGGCTTCTTCGGTGATGACTGGACCGAGGGAGTCAGCCCCATCCACGAGACAGAGCGGAGGAACTACCTCTTTGCGGCAAAGAGCGATACTTGGCTGAAGGTCAAGGCTAACTACGACATGGCCGACGGCCAAACTGTGCCCTTCCTCCGTCCCCTGCAGGGCGTGACGGAGAAGGAGATTGTCAACGCCGAGGCCAACTGGAGTGAATGGTTAGCCATGCAGGACTGGATGCTGGGCCCCCGTGCTCCTCCCGGAGTTAGTGACTCCAGAGGACTGGGAGCCCAGAGGAACTGAGAACAACGACGCGAGGGCACGAACGATTCGAGACGAACCAAATAGCACACTCCCAGGCCATCATGCTTCGCGACACACGACGTCCCCCTTCAGAGGCAGTGACAGGACAAGACCACAGGCAGGCGGGCTCAGGGGGCGACGGTAGGGGAATACGGGGCGGCAGACACGAGGGTTGGGGGGACATGTGGGATAGCGAACGGTTGCAATGATTTACAAGGGGAATAATACTACTAGGCTCGGGAGATAGTGGCCATTGGGGGGCATGGACACATTGCAGACTCAGGAGAGTCGAGAGCCGAATACACACATCATGCTGCCAGGCGCAGCATCCGACACGAAAGAAGATCTTAGTGACTCGCTTCTAAATTCTCGCCGCTGAGTCCCTCCTGTCACACACACGTGTGTGGATATGTTACACCATCGCCGCCCGCGCCAAGGCACCGATATTACAGACGAGCCACAATGGCCGGTTCAAAACGCCGCGTCCAACAAGGCTTGCCTCCCTGAGCGACATAGCGAAGCCTCGTTGAAAGAACAAGGTCCCTAAAAACAGTGGAAGGGATAAGAATAAAAAGGACTGCAGGGCAGTCTCCTCCCCTGCGATGGGGGGGGCAGATGAGAACCTTCAGCTCTGCCCTCCCCACGCCTACTCCGTCCGTGCCAAACGCCGCAACCCAACCCCAAACCCTGATCCAATGCAATGAACGCACTTTTTGTCCACCGCCCCTCCTTAAAGTGAGAACAATGTACCTGCCAACCGCGAGAAAGCAATTCATGGGAGTATGGTGGCGGGAACAGGTTCGTTGGAAAGAAGTAAGAGCAAGAGCAAGAGCAAGAGCAAGAAAGACGACATGCCACACCGCGTCCGTAACCAAGCCAGGAGAGCGTATTAGTTGAGGAATCCCTTGCACGCAGCAGTGCCGCAGAGACAGGGTATGCGATCCAAGCTGCCAATTTCTCGCTCGAATTTGTAGTCGTACGTCAACTCCTCATCTGAGCAAAAGGTATGTCAGTCTTTGTATCTTGGCCATGTGGGGACGTAGCAGGAAGCCTTACTCAGAGCAATGTCTCGGAGGGCATAGATGACGATTCGCTTGCTGCCCTCGACCTTGATGATCTTGGCCGTGCAGTTGGGCATACAGCTATGGTTGATGAATCGTGCAATGCCCCCCTTCTTGGTCGCGTCGACCACCGTGTCGTCGTCGATACGGAACAGATAACTGCTTCCGATGCCGCTCTTGAGATACCGCTTCTCACGGATCTCGGCAATCTGCTGCCGCACCTCCTCGCCGACGTACTCGATGATCATGTCGTCCTTGCCAATGTTCTCCATGGCGTAGAGCCCCCAGTTGTGGATGGCGGACCGGGCGAACTTGACGGGCTTCTTCCGCTTCTTGAGCTGGTTGAACTTGAACACGTCCGAGTCTTGGCCCAGAGTCTTCTTCTGGTCGTTCAAATCGGCAACGTATCGGCGGTTACTTACGCGGTTGGCCCGGGAGTTGCCCTTAGCTATGAGCTTCTCGGCAGCCAGCTTCGCAGCTTCCAACGCGGCTGTGCTGGCGTCTTTGCCGTTCTTCTTAAAACGAGCCTCTCGCTCTTCCCTGGCCTTCTGGACCTTGATATGGTGTGGCAGGTACTTTGACTTCTCAGAGTTGAGAATCTTCTTTGCACCTTCAGTCCGTGCGCAACCCGTCGGGTTCAGCACATAGTAGCCGCCAATTGAGATTGGCTTTTCCAGAGACCCCTTTGAGGAGTTGAGCTCCCTGACGCGGTTGCGTTTCCATAACCACAATTCAGGGTGGCCAATATCGCCAATAGTAAACCTCCTTTGAAGTTTTGCGAGATCAGGCACGTCTTTGAGTCCCAGGGCCAAGCCTTGCAGAGAGAAAATGTCTGGTTTGAAGTTGTCCGGGAGAGTCAAGGCTGCGACCATGGGCTCCGTTGCGAATAACCTCTCGTCGTGCCTTTCTGCAACGGGCTCGGGTTGTGGTGGCTCGGGTTTCTCGATCTTGAGAGGCGCTGGGGTGGTCTCGTCCTCATCACGCGGCGACTCTTTCTCCTGCTGCTGCTTCAGAGCCTCTCGCTCCTCGAATAGCTGCTTCTTGGTCTTCTTCTTCTGCTTGAGGGGCTTCTTCTTTGACCCCCTTGCCACCCCGGACACGGGGGTTTCAGAGCGGGATAGGCCGCTATCAACAGCGTCGATGTCGAGGCTCACATCTTCTGAATCCTCCCGACCATTGATTTGCAGGTCCACATGGCTGATCTTGACGCCAAACAGCTCTTCGTCGGATTTCTTTTGACGCTTGAGCGCACTTTCGATCGACGACTCTAGCTTGCGCTTCTTCGACAGTGGCCCATCGGTAATGGCTAGGCTGGCTTCTGTCATGGAATCGTCTTCCTGGCGGCCCCAGGACCCTAAATCGTCTTTGGAGGCTTCATCATCCGTGCTCATGCGACTACGCGGGCGCGACTCAGGCTCCTCTGTGTCACGCACCGCCAACGCTCCAGCGTCGGTTTCCTCATCGGATTCAAAGTCGCTATCCAGGCTCTTGAGGCGATGATGCAGCGATCGGAACGCGGTGCGAGCTGCAGGCTGTCGTTTTCTGGAAAACGGATCAACAAAGGCGCTGCGACGCACTTGCCCCTTTGCCTTTGACTTGCGTATCCTGGGCAATGCCTTTGGTTCAAAGCGACCGGTGCGTCGTTCGATGGGATCGGCGCGGGAGTTCGGCGTCCCCACTCTGGGGCTGTCGTTATCGTCAAAAGCCAGATCCTCATCGTCATCCGGCTGATCCAGGTTGAGCTTCCGCCTCTTGGCAGCGTGGTTGGCTGGGTCGAGGAAGTCGGACAGACATGGCGCCGCAACTTGGGTACGGATATGGCGAATCAAATGCTCCGTCAGCTCTCTGCGGACGACTTCCACAGCCTCAATGACCGGGTCAAAGTTCTTTGCCCGCTGCTTCTTTTCCTCTTCCCGGTCCGCCTCCTCTTCGCGCCGCCGGCGAACCGCCTCTTCATCTTGCCGTCGATAAGTTGCAGTTGGCGGCCTGCGACTTCTCTCCGGGCTCGGACTAGGCTTCCGTGTCGAGTCAGCAGCATGGGAAGGTCGTGGTAGACACAACTGCATTGCCATGTCATAGGTGAAGAACTCGGTGTGGTTGACAGCCCTGAAGCACCGCTCTGCTTCTTGCCTCCCGTTGGAAGAATTTCTGAAAACGAGATAGAAACCAGTCCTATCCAGCCGGATATCGTCGAATCCGTAATTCTTTAACCGCTTCTTCATATGAGGTATAATGCTTGGTAACACGGGGACACTATCCGCGGTAACAAAGATATATGGGAGGTCGGTAAGCTGAGATGCGATGTTTTGTGATTCAACGGCGCTTTGGGGTCGCGGTGCCACAGACGGGGTTGCATGCTGCGGCACTGGAACTGACGGCTGCCTTTGTGCTGCGGGCCCTTTCGGTGCTGTCGGAGGTGGACGCACGAACCCGGGCGCAGGCGCAGGTGTAGGTGTGGATGTGGAGGATTTCGGACCGGTCGGGGGTAGCTTTGGAGCAGAGGACGCTCGCGCCAGCTCCGTTTTGTTATGCTTCTCCCTTTCTCGCTTGAGATGCTCCTCCAGCATCCGTCGACTCTTGCGGCCTTCAGGGTCATACTCGACTCTGACGACATCAGCATCAACCTTGATCCCGCGTGCTCGCACAGCACGGCGCGCGGCGTCCACGGCAGAGACCGGTGGGCGGCCTGGGCGCTTGGAGTCGCGATAGCGAATTGTCGCGAACCCGAGATAGCTGCCAGTGTCTGGGTGCATCTTGTTGCTGGTCTCAGCAATCTCGCCAAACGACGCGAAAATCGCCGTGACCTTGTTGAACGGAACCAGAGGGTTGTACCGGGTGACGACGATCTGCGTGGGCGGGCCGGGGCCGATGGATGTCTTTGGGTCGTAGGGGTAGGGCTTGAGGTTTTCTGGGGCATGGCGCAAGCGAGCCTTGGGCAGGTAGTAGTCGGTGTTGATGTATCCCAGGCGATCGCCGGCCTTTGCCAGCCGCGGATCTAGAGGGGGGGCGTCATGGTCCTATCCAAAATTAGCCATCAGTACAAACTGGACACAGCATGACGCCCCCCCTTCCCGGCAACCGGGATGAATTATAGTTGTACGTACCAATCCAAATTCCTTGTAGGTCGGCTTGGCATTCTTGCTCACGCCCTTGTTGCGCAAACGATCGAGGATCGGGTCATATGTGCATTTCATGCCTTTGACGGACGGCAAGGGGTCTCGAGCGGGGACGCGCTCAGCCGGTGGACGGTCGTGTGATAAGGAGCCATTGTTAATCACAGGTCGGGCTTGCCGTGAGGCTTGTCTGGCCTGGTCGGTGGACGCGAGCGCGGACGCGGACATGTCTGGCTTGGGTGCCGGGGCGGGCGAGTTGGAGAGCGAGTCTCTGAGGCGGGATGAGGGAGCGGTCGCAGATGGACGCAGCGAACTGCTGAATATGGACGAAGCAGAGCTCGCGTGCGAGCTGGCGGACCCGACAGTGCTAGGCATCTCCGCGGTGGGAGACTCGTTGTCGTCGGCGTGGGGGTGAGGGGCATCACCATGAGACGGCCGGGCGAGGGCAGCAGCAGATTTCGTCGTCGTCGCGTCCGCATCCAGCGCGGCAGCGGCAGGCTCTCGAGACGAGTCGGCCCCTGATACGCCGCGGCTGGAGCGCTCGCGATCTGGCGCCCGGCCGTGGGACTGGGCCTGGGCTTCGGCCCTGACCTTGGGGGCGTTGGGAAAGAATTGCGCGAAACTCACGCCTGGTGGGGGGCGAGTCATCGTGTCGATGAGGCGCGCCTGTTATCGTTTGCACCGTACCGCGACCATGATACCTCGCGCCGCAGCCTCAGCCTTCACCATGCAAAGTATTGGCCGTGGGCGGGCGGTTTGGCGGTGCGCAGGGCCGTGAAACGCGCTGGGGCAGCGTCCACGCGACCGAGATGCGGGCGGGCGTCGCAGCGCTCGCGGTGAGCGTCGGTCGCAGCGCAGCGACAGCAATCGCAGGCGAGCGGAGATAAAAAACAGCGGGCGAGTGAGAGCGGCGACGGCGACCACAGCGCCGATGTGAGTGCGTGGCGCGGTCCACGATGCCAGGGGCGAGCGCGGGTGAGTGAGTGAGAGGGAGGGAAGATGCGTGGCAGAATGGTGAGAAGTTGAAGCTTGTTCCTCTGCGCTGGTTTGGTCTGGTTCAGGGATGGTGGGTGGGTGTCCGCTGCACTGTCCAGGCCAAGCCCGATCCAGCCACTGGCAGGCTGCTGCCAGAACGCCAGAACGCCCACCGCGTGCACGCATCGGGCTCTAGCGCAGTGCAGCCTTTGTTGCAGCACAGGCCGGCTGCCGGAGATACGATTACCCGCATGCTGGCTACCGCCCTGTTGACGGCAATAAGAGTCGCAGCAGCAGTGACGTCGGCTGCCGTCCGTGTCCATGCAAACAAACCCAGCCAACAGAGAGGCTGTACCGAATTCACCAGGCCGTTTGCGTGATCGCCCATGTACCGAGGACGCATGATGTCGTTCGTTTGCTCTCGGCAGAGTACAGGATATCACTGGCCATTTCACTGGCATGCGAAGTCAAATTCAGAAACCAATGAATGCAGGCATCTTTCCACAACGTGGCTACGCACTAACAAGATACATGTGCATACAAACGAGACAGGGCGGACGCAATTTTCTTTTGTACAGGCCAGACGTAGGCGTTGTTCCCCAAGTTCCACCTCAACAGAGGCATCCTCCCGTTAGTACCGCAAACGCCGGACCAGAGCAGAGTCGTCATGCTCAAAACCTCCATTCCCTTGCCCCAAAACTCCAGAACCCGGCAAGCCTGAGATAACACTCAGATGGTCAGCTTCAGCTCGAACTCTTCCTCTTCGTCGTCTGAGCCCAGGTACGGACCGCGAATCGGCGGCAGATCCTCGTCGTCGACGTCGTCAAATATCGACAGGAACTGAGGACGTGGCAGCTGCTCAGACGGTGAATCCCTGCCTAGGACCCCCTGACGGATGCGAGCTGGCGTGATAGTGAGCTCGGGATCGGCGTCGCGGGAGCCTACAGTCTTGACGGGTTGGTTGGGCCGATTGCAAACGCTCCCTCCCCGAGGGTGGATCATGGATGAAGCTGTTCGGCCCTTGTTATAGCCAATCGTGGTCCGTGATGCAGCCTCTCCCGCCACGTTGCCAGGAGACGTAGCTGGAGCCATGGCGACGGGCTTGGCAAGTCTGCGGCCGGGAATCAGCGCAGAGAGCGGCCGTCTAGCGGGTTTGTTGCTCAACGCAGGCTTGGTTGCCGTAGCCTTCTGGCTATCCGTTCTGATGGCCAACGCTGAAGCGGCCCGTCTCGAAGTAATGGTTGGAGGGTTCTTCGCAGTGGCTCTCTTCATCGTTTTGCTAGGGACAGGTTCGGCCGCTTTGAGTGATTCGGGTTTGCGGCGAATTGCGGTCGTAGTCTCGGCAATGTCGTCAATGTTCCAGTCCAACTCCGCTGTCTCGCGCGCATTGCGCTCTTCCGCCTTCTTCAATACTGCTTGCATCTCTTCGTCGAACTTCTTCTCCTCCCGCGATACTCCGTTCTCGTCCACGGGGTTGTGGAAGTGCTCGTAAAATCCCTTGAGAAAATTCTCTTTCTTGAGGCCCTCAAACGTCAAGCCGCCCGCCGGGAGGACGTCGGACTCGTACGGCAGCGGAGCGGGATTTGGCGGCGCGTATTCGGGTTCATCTTCATCTTGATCGGGCTCGTCTTGGTCGGGCTGGATCGCAAACTTGATCGGCGCGAGGTCGAGAGGCTTCTGTTTCGTCTTCTGAATGGTAGTGTGTTTCGCCTGGGTCTTCTCAATCTCCTGGACGATGCCCTTGACCCCGGAGCTCTGGCCCGGCCTCGCCTTTGCGTTGGTCGTCTTGTTGCCTAAAGGAGCTCGCGAGCGTACTTCTGTCCAAGATCCGTCAGCCCGGGCGCTTTGACACTCGCGTCCGTAGAAGAGACATACCCATGGGCGTCACCATCGCCTGTCGCTGGCCAGTCCCCTTCACCGTGAATTTGTCGTTTCCCCCAGGCCTGGTGGCTCCTCCCCCTCCCCCAGTCTTGCCCGCAAAGGCGGTCGGCGCATTCTCGTCATTGCGGAACCTGAGGGGCGTCTTGGGATACCTGGCGCCAGGGGTCTTTGGCTGCTGCTTGGACGGAACCTGGTGGCTCTGCACCAGATTCTCCTGGTCGCGATGCGCCGCAAGCATGGCGAACGAAAAACGTGCTGTTTCTCGATTTTGTGGGAGTTCTGGATTCGTTTACTGGGTCGACTCGATTGTTGGAATTGTTAAACATCTCCCGACCATCAGGGGGTCCTGGCGACCAAGCGTCGGGGGGCCACGTCTGTTGATGCAAGTGATCCGTGCGCCGGGTTGACTGGGCAACAGCCACGCTGGGGACCCTGTGACCTGGCGGGGACGCGCCACAAGCCACAACAGCCCAGGCGTCGGCCGGGAGCATCGTTGGAGGGGCACGTCTTCTCCTTACCCCATCCATCTCCTTTTCCCTGGCCCCATCATCAACGTGCCTGCATCGCGCATCTTCCACACAGCCGCGCTCATCTCCAACTCAACTGCCCCGAACGTCGTCGATTTCCCACAAACTCAGCAAACATGGATCGCATTAAGGAGGTTCGTTTTCGTTGCCCTGAAGCTCCTGCAACCCCACCCAGGCCAGGCTAGAGGGTAAGCAGGAGGTCATCAAGGACCATGGCTGAACGTGGCGTCCAGAAAATGAACTCTCTTCGCCTGGAGGCCGACGAGGCCGCCGGCAAGGTCGAGGAGCTGCAGACCAAGGTTAAGACGCTGGAACAGGAGAACCTGTCCAAGGAACAGGAGATCACCTCCCTCCAGCACAAGAACAACCTGCTCGAGAGCGAGGTGGAGAAGCTTGAGACCAACATCAAGGACTTCAAGAAGGTCGCCGATGAGGGCCAACAACACGGCACCCAGAACGAGACCCTCCAGCGACGACTGCAGCTGCTTGAGGAGGAGGCCGAGGAGGCCGACAAGACTCTTCGTGAGGCCAACGAGAAGTACGTACCACGTCATGCCGCTCGGATACCCATCAAGCGTGCACACCGCCTTTGGCAGTTCGTGATGCTAACGGTCGCTACGGCAGGCTCCGACAAACCGATGTCAAGGCCGGGCACTTTGAGCGCAAGGTGCAGGCCCTCGAGAACGAGCGCGACCAATGGGAGCAGAAGTACGAGGAGATGGCGAAGAACTACGCTGCCCTGCAGAAGGAGCTGGACGAGCTCCAGCAGGAGATTGGCAACATTTGATTGTCCCGGCTTTAGTAGATTCCTGTTACATATGACTACGGCGTCGTTTGGCGGATCTCCCCTGATCGTCGCGTTCCATCTTGATGCGAGGGGTTGAAGTGTGAGAACAGCGGGTGATCTGGCAGCAGCATGCAACATCTCTTATAGCAATATAGGCTGCCTTTCTCTGGGGTATCTACCGGCTCGCGCCGGGCGTGGACGCCTTCCACAGCCTTTCCTTTCTCAATGCTGCTTGTGGGATTTGATTTTCCGTTTCCTCTCCGTCAGCTGCCTTTCGATCTTGGATTCGTATCGAAACTTCTTCTTCTTCTTCTTCGGTCTCGCCGGCTCTGTCCCCGTCTTGTCCGCCTCTTTGTCCTCGCCGTCGCCGTCTTCTTCTGCCTCGTCATCCGAAAGCTGTGGCTTACTCAGCCCATCCCGTGATACCGATACCGACTCGATCGTGACTGTGGTATAGCGGTCCTCGTCCACGTATTCCTCTTCGTGATCGACAATGTCTAGGTCCGGCTTGTCGGGAAATCCGTCCCACTCGTCCGAGGCACCCTCTTGGGGTTCTGACTGGACAGGGTCGACTACCGCGCCGGACTCTCTCAGCATTCGATTGACTGTCTCGACATGCTCTTCGACCTCTCGTCGGCGACCGTCTCGCAACTAGATGCCAGCATTAGTATCTCCATGTCGAGACACGGCAACAAAGACCAAGCCATACCTGCTTGCGAGCGTCGAGCTTTTCCTGGCGAGCTTGCTTGGCCGCCTGCTCCTGCGCAAACTTTATTCTTTGCAGCTTTCGCTTATGGAAGCCCGTGAGATATTCCTGCCGCGCATCGTTGTCGAAGGACACCTCTTCGACGGCCGACGTAGATTTTCGCTTCTTGCTCGGAGGTGGAAGAGGGCTCTTCTTGGGTCTCGGCTTGGCGAACATGGCAAAGATCTCTCCACAAGAGGAGATTCTACTGCAATTTGGCGGCGCCTATTTTAAATAGTTGCTGTCGCAAGGTCCAGCCGTGTTTTTGGTGAAACTTCGACTTCCTCTTCAAGGGTCCACTCAACTTTCCTTCACCGAGGTGTGCACTCAGTGGGGTCTTGCGCTTATCCCGCCAGTTACGTAAGGCAGTGGTGCTACTGGGTACATCACTCACCCTACGACTGAGGTCCGGGAGCTTCGACTGACAAGACGATTAGAGGTGGACTGCGCATCGCATCATCGCCAACTATGCGTCTCCAAATACTTGCTGGCGCTCTGGCGCTCCCTGGAGCGGCCCTCGCCCTTTCGGATTCCTCCCCCTGGGTTCTGCTGTCCACATCAAAGTAAGCAGTGCTGTCGAGGGCAGGCAGCCATTCTGTTGCTTCGCAAGCTGACGATTCATCCAGGTTTCAAGACGCCCCCAACCGCAACCAGATCCAGACGAGCGCAGAGGTGCTGAGGCACACCAAGGAGATACTGACGACATGCCCTACGGACCGATACCTCGTTGTCACTCAGCCGGGCGTCCACGCCGCTGACCTGCGCGGAGCCGACGGCTGCTCCATGCCGCACCTCTGCCGAGCTGTCGAGGACTCCCGCGTGCGGAGTCGGTATACCGTGTCCGAGGTTGTCGGTGATGTGACGAATGCTGGGATGGGCGAGTACATCAAGGCAGCATGCGCAAAGAAGAACAAGGCCGCCACTGTGGAAGAGGTCGGCCTCGGGTCGCTGTCCTCCCAGGACAGGGCCGGCACCTTGTCTGAGAACGGTACGTTCTAAACTGCAACCCGCGGTCGGCCACGGGACCATTGCTGACAGAGGTGTAGATGCGATCCTTGCTAGCAGCCTCGAGGCGACAACCAAGTCCGATAGCTACACCATTCTCCTCTTCTCGACACCTGCCGAACCAGCCTATGAGCCTGAGTTCGTTGACTCAGTGCACATGGACCTCAAGAGGGATATGCAGGGAGTGCCCATGCGCCGAGACGAGAACAAGACGCAGCGAGACACACGCCCATTGTTCGAAAAGTACCAGTTTTTCACTCCAGGTATGCCCCAGTTCGCTACTTTAATGAAACGAGCCTCGGTGCTGACCAGATCGCTAGGCATCTTCATGGGCCTTGTCGTGGCAATAATCCTCCTGTCCATCCTTTACGTCGGCCTCTCGGCTCTGTCTAGTCTTGAGGTTTCGTACGGCGCCTTTGAGAAGGAGATGGGCCCGGCTGCACAGAAGAAGCAGCAGTAATCTGGTCGATGCATAGGTAGCAAGGCCGCATGTCTGGCAGTGGCTCGTATTGTAACATGTGTACGTCAAATAGGGAGTTATGGGCTGTGTTTTAGACTGAGTCTCATTTGCACGCGTTTCGATAGGGGCAGACGTATCTGCCCGTCGCGAGACTCGCGTAGAATTGAAGAATTGCTTCATCGCTACCTAGCCATGTGCTTTTCGACCGTTTGCATCGTGCCTTAATGGCGATACCAAAGAACGCCCGTACTCCCTTTCCAGTCCCCCGAAATCGCTGCGCGCATTCCTTGCAGCCCGTTCGTCATCGTAGCCTAGTCCCTGAATCCCAGCTCCCCCTTCTCCTCATCTCTACCAAACAAAGTCAGAACTCATCCTTTACACCAGATGGCTCGGCAGGAGAAAGTTTGCAATGCCCTCCTTCACGGCATACTCGTGCCCGCAGTTGCCGCACACCAGCTTGCCCTCCGAGATCTGCGTCTCCAGCAGAAGGTGGTGCAAGTCCCGCAGCATCTTCTCATCGGCCTGCAGCTCCTCCTGCGTGGGCGGCTGCTCCGGCAGTTGCGGGAAGCCAATCTACGCAATCGCCCTCATGTCAGTTCGGTCCACAAACAGCGTCCCCCGCCGTCACCGCAACTTCGAACAACGGCGGACCGCTCGCGGCGAAGGGTGAGGTTCGGGTGCACGTACCTCGGACGACGTCGTCCGCAGCGCCGCCCAGTCCAGCCGCGGGAGCACGTTGATCAGCATCTCCGGGTTGAGCTCGATGTCGTCCTGCACCAGTTCCGCGTCCTTGGGATGCAGCGGGTACGACGCTGAGGACGACTTGCAGGCCTTGGCGGCGCAGGTGATGAAGTTGAGGCTGAGGACTTTCATGGCGGCGGCTGGGATTTTAATGCCTTTTTTGTTCGGTTTGTTCTTCTCAAATGTGGTTGAAAAGTTCGCGGTCGGCGTTGGCATGAGTTGAGGTGAACTTACACAACTTTTTCTGCGCTTCGTCGTGGGGTGTGAATGGCTCCACGTGACAGGGATGTTGCGGCGCCTCCAGTTGCACAACATCAAGAACATGAGATCCAGCATGCCACGCTGCTGTCCAAAGTGGCGGAATTCTCCAAGTTATACAGAGTACATGTGCTGCTCAATGATTACAAGTGATTTTAGTACACTCCTCGCAATTGAGTACTCCAATGACGCCACATAGAGTAAAGACGGCGAAAGACCACGTAGTCAATACACTTTATTTCTTCAATACCAATACATCTCTAAGCCATCGTCTTCTCATAGCCAACATCGCCCTCCGACTTCTTGCCGCTGACTCGCACAAAGGTTGCAACAGCACCCAAGATGATGCCCAACAGCAACAGCTTCTGCAGGGAGGACCACCCAGAAGATGCCCCAGAAGCCGCGTCAACAATGGGTGCGCCATCGTCGGCTGCCTCGCCGAGGCCTGGAGCGAAATCGCGACACGATCAGCACGCCGGCCAAGAGAACGAGAGGTGTTGCTTTGAGGCACGGTGCAGGATCTAGAGCTCGACGTGAATACCTTCAGGAGGAACCTCCAGCTCGCCACTCTTGACGATCTTGACAGTCTTAAGTGGCTTGTCGCCGGGGGCGGTCTCGGCGTTCTCGATCTTCTCGACAATTTCGTAGCCCTCGAGGACCTCACCGAAGACGACGTGTCGGCCATCGAGCCACCTGCGACTGGGTTAGCCGCCCGGGTCCTGTGTGAGTGGGTATTAAGGTATGTGGCGTACGAGGTGATAGCGGTGGTGATAAAGAACTGGGAGCCGTTGGTGTCGGGGCCGGCGTTGGCCATGGACAGTGCGCCCTTCTTGGTGTGCTTGAGCTTGAAGTTCTCATCCTTGAACTTGTTGCCGTAGACTTCGCGGGATTGCGTCAGCCAATTGAAACAGCCATCGCTGGCGGCAGTTGCGGGAACTCACTCGACTTGCCACCGGTGCCATCGCCCTTGGTGAAGTCGCCGCCCTGGATCATGAACTGCTTGATGACGCGGTGGAAGGTCGAGCCCTCGTAGCCGAAGCCCTTCTCGCCAGTGGCCAGAGCACGGAAGTTCTCGGCCGTCTCGGGAACAGTCTTGCCATAGAGGCCCATGACGATTCGGCCGAGGTTCTCGTCGCCATGCTGGATGTCGAAGTAGACCTTGTGGGTGATCTTGGGGCCCTTGCTGGCCTCGGCCGTCTGGGAGAAGAGCACCAGCCCGACTCCGAAGAGCAGGGCGGCGGAGACGAAGAGCCGTCGGAAGTTGAACATTGCTGGAGGTGGTCGACGATTGCGGATGAATCGACGCTTTGGGCGAGGGAGAGGGAGCGGATGTGAAGGAGAGGATCGAAGCGGGAGGGACACCTGTACCTTTAGCTTAGGTGATCCGGTCTGTTTCAAGCTTCCCCGCCACTGTAGCCGCAGGGAGGTCCCTGCACAGGGGCTCGAGAGGCTCTGTGACCTCCCCAAAAACAACGCTCCCTGGCACGAGTATTAGGTAAGCTGCCATCCACAATTAACCGCAGCTTCTCCGGCCTCCATTCTCCAGCAACTCTTTTGCAAGCGGTTGCGATGCTTGACGTTTGACATGCGACACGAGTGCGGGACGTGAGATTCCAGCTACAGCCGCCACAATGGTATGCTGTTGCCATTCTTCACTCTCAAGTGCCTTTGCTAACAAACGCTCCACAGGTGTTCATCTTGGGAGTCAATTTCAACGAGGGCAAGCTCGTCAAGGTAAGCCTCGTCGCGAAGCCTCGTCGCAACTAGACAACCGCTCTGCATACTTGAGCGACTGACGTGCGTGTCCCCGAATCTAGAAAGCCCTCGAGTCCTTCTATGCCCTCGGACCGACCACCTCGAGTCGCATCATGGCCAAGTACTCGATCCACAACCTCGCCAAGATCGGCTCCCTGGCCCCGAGAACCGTCACCTCCCTGACTGCCGAGCTGTCCCAGATGACGATAGAGACGGACGCGAGGAGGCTGGTACAAGACAACATCAGGAGATTAAAGGACATTGGATCGAACCGTGGTAGGCGCCACGCCATGGGATTGCCGGTGCGCGGCCAACGGACGAGAACGCAGACGGCGACGGCGAACAAACTCAATCGGGTCGAGCGGAAGTCTTAGACGTCGCCCTTCTCGCGACACTGTTCACTCATACGCTGCTACATTGAATCGCGGTCCATCACCATCACGATCCCAGAGAGCGGTCTAACATTACCCAATCTGGGGAAAATATCTGGGTACGAGCAGGATGCATCTACCGGACTTTGTACAAGAGCATGTATATAGAAGCTGTACGATGATACGAAAGGGATAATATCCAACTTGAGCGGCACAAGCATGCATTTTGTCCGAACCCAATTGACAGCCCTCACAGCTCTTTCCTCTCATCCTCCATGATAGGCGCTCCTTCGGCCTTCATCTTCGCAGACACGGCATCCACGTCCTTCCAGACCCGAAGCGCATTACGACCAACAACCTTGGCGGCGTCCGAGTCGCTGACGCCTGCTCGCAGAAGAGCTGCAACCAGGTCAGGATACTTGGTGACGTCCTCGAAGCCCGTTGGCAGATCTATTATGCCGTCGAAGTCGGTGCCGATACCGACGTGGTCGTAGCCGATGAGATTGCCAATGTGCGTGACGTGCTTAACGATTTGATCCAGGGTGGCGTTCTCGGGGTCATCTTTGGGGAGACCGCTATCGTCGCCGACATCGACACAGGAGATGAAGCCAGGGTTGATGTTGACCATGACAAGCGAGTTGCGCTCCTTGACGAGCTGGAGGATGTGGTCCTTGACATTACGCGGATGGGGACAGATGCTCCAGGCGGAGCTGTGAGAGTAGATGATGGGGGCCCTGGAGCCTTCCCAGTCGTCGCGGCCACCGAGCACGTCGACCATGGTGTCATCACTGGGGTTCGATTGTCAGCACAGAAGAGGAAGAGAAACAACAGCAGAATTAGACTCAAAGTGAGCCGCGTCATCACTCACCTGACGTGAGCGAGGTCCACAATCATGCCAATGCGGTTCATCTCATGGATGAGCTTGCGTCCAAGGGGGCTCACGCCTCCCCAGTGCGGTTCGGCCTTCCTCAGCGGGTTCTCGAGAAGCGCGGCGTCGGCGAACTTGTTGTGGCAGTTGTGGGTCAGGGTGGCATACCGGACACCGAGGCCGTGGAAGAGCCGCAGGTTGGCGGCCGAGTTGCCGATCTGGTGGAGGCCCTCGACGCCGAGGGGAGAAAGCAGCTTGCCAGCTTTGAAGGCGCCGGCAGCGTCGGAGCTGTCCAGTCTCATGGCGAAGTCATGAGGGTAGGCGCCAAAGGCTCTAGTCGTGACATCAATCTGGTCGAGGGTATACTGAACGCCTAGACGGTAACTCCTTCAGCACAGCCCATGGGAAAGAGATCGGTGTCTTCCTGAGAGCACGGCTTACTAGCGGCGAGGTTCTCGTCCGAAAAGTCATCGCCCTTGGCCGGGCAAGGCGCATAGACGCTCCAAAAGGCACCGCCGGAATGGCCGGCTCTCAAGCGAGCGAGGTCAACCTGGCCGGGCAGCGTCCCATTCTCGAATGACTGAGCCCATTCGGAGTTGTCAACGCGGTTGCCATAGAGGAAACGCATGGCCGCGGCGAAGTCGACATGGCCGTCTGCACGGGATACGCATGTCAGCTAAAGGGTTGAAGGTGAACTCGGAAGTGATGATGGGCTCGTACCAATCAGGGGGGTCCTGGCAAGAATCCTGCGAGCCCGCCAATCGATCGACATGTGTCTCTGGCAGACATGATCTGAGACGCGGCGGTAGCAATGGGTGACGGGCTCGTGAAGGGCGCCGAGGAAGAAGAGCGCGAGGACGACGTAGAGGATGAGGCGACACGGGGTCAGCTTCCGGGCCTTGCGCCGGTTTGTCCCGGCGTCGAGGGGAGTGTAGCCCTTGTTGGAGGAGGGTAGGACGGGCTTGCTTGCCGCGGCCATGATGGCTGCTGGATGGCGCAGATGGGCTGCTTGATGAGCGCAAATGGGGACGAGGAGACGACAAAGGGACGGTATAGAACTGGGCGAGAAACGATAAGCGCTATGTTGGTCAAAAAGAACAAGTGGATGAATGAACGAATGAGAATGGTTGAATAATAAGAAGAGGGCTAAAGTCGCACGGAACAGGATTGCATCGGGCCGGGAACGTTTCGAACCGCTCCGTCGCAATACTCTGTCTATTCCTACAGAAAGGGATGCAAGCGCAAAAACGTCTTGAATCAGGTACCGAAGCTACGAGTGCGGGATGGCTCAGCCACAGAAGTGCGGGATGGATGACATGGGGAATTGGGCCAAGCTCGGACGAACCAAGTCCATGCTCTTGGTCTTGTTATTGTTGCGAGACAGGCCAGGCAGGCTCTTGTTTGGGCCAGGTCTTGGGGAAGCACAAATAGCATAGCACAGCACCACTAGTGCTAGTTGCACGGCATGCATCGTGGGGTGACGCGCAGCGGGATGGTGATGCGAGCAGGTGCGGAAGTCTTGGGCGTTCCAACAAGAGGCACAGGAACAAAGAGCCTACGTCACAGCGGAGGTTGCTGCGTCGATGGGTGAGCCTTGGTGGAAACAATACGGCGCCGTCCGATGCCGCATGGCCCCGTATAGGGGCTCAGGGTGGCTGTTGGAGCCCCTGCAGGGGACTCCCAGCCCCGTCAACAACCACGGATCGCAGGTTCTCCTGCGTTTCGTCAGGGAGCGAAGCTTGGGAACCGAGGTTCCAAGCATTGCAGTAATATCCAGACAATGATGGCCATGCCGCTGCATTCACTCGTTCATACGGACTACTTCGTATGTACCTGTAGCTAACGAGGCGCACTGGCTCGACTCCCAAGTCCACCAAGCCCCAGTGGAGCTCCAGCCCAACGTCGCGGCCTGGCGTCGGCGTTTCCAGGCACTAGCCTCACCTGTAGGTCGGTCGCCTGGCCAGCTTCCATGCTCTTCCAGGTTCCCTTGTGAGCTCTGCCAGCCTCGACTCTCCACGCATCCTCATCGCCCCATTTCGCATCCAGCGTCGAACCTCGCTGAAGCCGCTCTCTTTTCTGTACGAGTAGGTGCAAGGCAACCCTTGGCCGGCCCTTTGTTTCCCTCCCCACCGCTTACCGCTTGCGAACCCACGTCTCGCCTCCCACGAGCAACCTTGCCACCGACCTCTTCCACAGACCGGACCGAATCGCCAGCCTTCCCAGCCAACATTCCTAGGCAACGGCGGGCCTGTCTTGCCCCCCTGCTCTCACGAGGACGGCGACAACGGCGACGTCAATCAGAGACATTCTCGCACACACGCACGTCGCAAACTCCCACCGACCGACTCCCACCAACGAGCGACGCTCCTCGACTTTGCTCCTCTTCCCTTCTCCCCGTTCTTTGATTCTACAAGCACACGTGCCCAGCTGGCTGGAGTAGGTCACCATGCCCAGCTTCGCCGACTCCTTTTGGTCGAGCGACTATGCCGCAGGTACGTTCGCAGAGGCGCCCTTCTGCCTCACCTCGGGACCCCGTATCTGAGACGCATCACTAGGACTCGGCGTCCTGTTTGGCAAGCTCCAGCAAGGCGTCATGGAGAACCGCCAGGTCCTCACCATTGCTCGCCTGCGCGCCGAGGCTGAAGAGACGTACGGCCAGCGCCTCGGAGACATCGCGCCTTCGGCCGACAAGATCAGCGGCGGCTTTTCGCGAGACGACGGCGCCACCGTCCGCAAGGTAGGCTCTTCCGCTGCTGGCACCAGATTCCCGCGCCGTTGGCCGTAAACGCTCGCCGCATACTGAGACGGACGCTTCTTCCACTAGGCCTACGACGGCATGCGCACCGAGATGCAAGACGCCGCCCGCAGCCATCAGCGCATCGCCCAAAGCATCCGTGACCTCGTCGTGAACCCCTTTTCGCGCTGGTGCGACGCTCACGAGGCTCGCATACAAGAATCCCAGGACGAGCTGCAGAGCCGCATCAAGGCCCACGACCGACAAGCCGACGCAGTCCGCAAGCTCCGATCCAACTACTTCAACAAGTGCCGCCTCGTCGAAGATCTCGAGGAGGAAAACAAGCTGGCCTTCCAGGAGCCAGAGGTCAGCAGCCCCAAGCCGAACCTGAACCCGGGCCAGCCTATTCCCGAGATCAAGGTGCAGCCCCACAAGGAGGAGGAGCCCGCCGCCTCCGACGACGACGAGATATACGAGGTTGGCGACGAGATCTACCAGCCCGACCAGCTCAAGAAGATCCTTTCCCAGATGCTGTCCACCATCAAGATGGGCGAAACCAAAGTCCCCATCCTGGGCACCTACCTCAACACCTCTGCCGGCTCCGACATTGTCGAATACCTCCAACGGAACATGGGCGTCGGCAGCGTGAGCTACGCTGAGCGGATCGGCCAAGACCTCATCTCCAACGGCTTGCTGCGTCTGATCGGCAACGTCGGCAGCACCTTTGCCAACAGCTCCAGGATGTTCTACCAATGGCGCCCCAAGGCCTTCAAGATTGCCGGTATGCCAGACAAGAAGGTGCCCTTGAGCCGGACCTTTTCGCTCCCCATCGCAGGCTCGGATGGCAGCGACTCGCCCGTTGTGGGCACTGTGAGCGAGTATCTTGCCAACTGGAACGTCCTCAACAACGCGCACCCCAACGAGACGCCGGCCCAGCGCCTGCACCGCGAGTCGCGCGAGACGGACGAAAAGTACAAGGCTGGTGTCCGGAAGCTCGACCAGCTGCGGTGCGAACTGGAGCAGGCCATCGTCCTGCACCTCAAATTCCTCGAGCGTTGCGAACTCGACCGCCTGAAGGCTATCAAGACAGTCATCCTCGACTTTTCCGGTACCATCGGCAACGTCATTCCCAGCTTGCAGTCTACCGTTGACAAGATGCTCTTGTTCCAGGAGACTGTCCAGCCGGTTAGCGACCTACGGTATCTTCTCGAGAATTACCGCACGGGAACCTTTGTGCCCAGGGTTGTTGTCTACGAGAACTACTACAACAAAGTTGACGAGCAGACCTTTGGCGTTGACCTGGAAGCCAGGGCCAGGGCCGACAAGAAGCGCGTGCCCATCATCGTCACGACCTTCCTAACCTACCTCGACCACCACTATCCCGACCTGGAGGGCGATGAGGCGCGGAGAGGCGTGTGGCTGGTTGACGTTCCCCTCGCCCAAGTGCACAAGCTGCGCGCCCGAGTCAACGACGGCAAAGCTCTTACTTCGGAAGTCCTGAGGGAGTTTGACATCCCCACGATTGCGAACCTTCTCAAACTGTACCTTCTTGAACTGCCAGGTAGGTCAAGCTACCGCGTCCACGGACAGGCTGCTCTGAGTTGACCTCGCTGACCCTTTCTAGACTCACTCGTCAGCTCGCACGTGTATGAGATTATCCGTACAATTTACACCACCCATACTGCTGATGGCAGCGATGCCTCTCGTGTTGCGGTGCTCCAGCAGACACTTTCACAGCTGCGGCTCACAAATATCGCGACACTGGACGCTTGCATGAACCACTTCACTCGCCTCATCGACCTGACCTCTGCTGATGACGAGTACGTCACCGCTCTGGCCACAACATTGGCCCCCTGTATCCTGCGGCCACGGACAGAGACATCTCTCACGCTGGAGGAGAAACACTCCACCAGGCTGGTCAAGGATCTCTTTGCCCACAAGGATCCCATCTTCAGCGAGCTCAAGCGCATGTCGACGCTGAACCACTCGTCCTCTGTGGGGGAAAGGAACCGGCCACGAGCTGTGAGCACGGACGAGAGCAACCGAAAGGCGCTGATGGAGGAGCGGAATAGGGCTCTGCTCGAAAAGGCCAATGCCTCTCGGGGCCGCGCCACGAGCCCGGCCCCCAGCCCCCGGGGACACCGCCGCGACCGGAGCAGCGGCGGACCCGAGACGCGATTTCCCATCCAGACGAGCCCGACCTCGTCCGCCGCCGAGCGCCACCGGACCAGTCTCGGAGGCATCGAGGGCCGCATCAAGCGTTCCTCGCTCGACGTCCCCGACCCCGAAACCAGCGCCAGCGCCGCCGACGCCGTGAACGGCTCTTCGCAGGCTGCCAAGTCCTCTGGCAGCGAGACCGGGTCCGAGAAGCGTGACAGCGGTAGCCGCGTCGGCACCAAGTTCGTCGCTGGGAAGAGGGTCCCCGCCTCGCCGCCGCAAGAGGCCGAGCCCGCTCCCCGAGGCGTGACCCTCGAGGACAAGCCCATGGACGACTAGTGACGTCCACTGGGCCACGTCCTCGGTATTCTCAGCTGCCGGCGGCACCACCACCACCACCACCGCTAGCTAGCTGGCAGAACGAAATCAAACCCTCCATCATACCCCCCTTTTGTTTGTCTCATTTTTTGTCTGTCAGGGTCATCTCGTATGGGTTAACGGGAACATGAGACACGGCATGGTGGTGTAGCTCTTTTATTCTTTTTATTCTTTACTTTCCGAGTCGGGGGCCTTTTTGGTGGTAGAACGCATACGCTATACGTAGCATGAGATGACTAGAAGAAGAAAGCACAGACACGCTGAGCGATTTTCTGTGGATTTTACGTTGCCCATCTGCGGCAGCTGGAGTCGTGCGTCGTGAGAGGGGCGTGGGGGCGGGAAACAAGGGGCGAGACTGCATGTGTGGTGGATAGGTCAACGAGGATATGTCCGGAACACTGTACCACATTCACGGGGTGAGAGCAGAGTGCAGCAGCGCGTGCCTAGAGAATGGAGACGCTCGTATATCTTGTTCGTTTGTCTTCCCCGTCTCGCATCGTGGATGCCAAGCCTAGACCACACGCCGTGCCATCAGACCAACATCGAGGGGCCACCCTACGCCGCCTCGCCCGCCGTGTCCTCAATCTCCGCGAGCCGCTTCTTCTTCTTGGTCTTCTTCTTGGGCACGACCACGGCGTCCTCCGCGGCCGGCGACTGCGCTCCTCCAGCTTCGGGTCCAGCCGCCTCGATGCCTTCTTCGGCGGGGGGCTTCTTCTTCTTCTTTTTCTTGGGCTTGGCTTCCGCGCCGCCCTCTTCGTCTGCCGTCAGCTTGGCGACCTTCTTCTTCTTCTTCTTCCCGACGACGGTGCCTTCGACGTCGACGCCGTGCGCCACCTGGATGCGCTCGTTGGCGCGCTGCATCTCGAGCCGTAGCCGCTCCACCTCCTTGACGGCCTGCTGCATCTCCGCCTCCTCGCGCTGCTGCCGCTCGTAGTCGAACCCGTGGGCGGGCCGTCCGCCCTCGAGGCTCAAGGCCCCGATGGTGCTCGAGTCGACCTGCAGGAGCGACTGCTTGAGCCTCCTGCTGCGGGCCTTGGCGAAGCTTTCCGAGTTGTTTTCGGAGTCATAGTTGCGTCCAGGGTCGCTGCCCTCGAGCATCTCGTCGGCTGCAATGACGAGTTTTTGTTTGAGCTTGCGCTGGGGTTTCGGCGTCGGCGCGGGGGCGTTTCCTACGTTATCGAGGTCCAGCTGCATGATTGGTATGGAGTCGATGTCGAGATCTGGTCCGTTGCTGTTCTGGAGAATGCTATGAATAGGGGTTGACGTCCGCGGAGTATCGTTGCTGGGGATGTAGAACGGGTCGTCCTTGTTCCTTTCAAGACGGTCGGCCTTCCTCCTCGCGATGATGTCTGCGTCCAGGTAGCTCTCCTCGCTTGGCTGCTGGTATGAGCCCGCCGTCTCTTCGGTTGGCTCTGCCAGCCTGCTGATGGCCGGTGTGGATGACGATATGCTCGTTGGCGGCAGCCGCTGGTTATAGTATACCTCAAACTCATCCGCCTCGTCCGATCCCAACGAGATCAGGTCCGCCTGAGAGAGGAGCTGGCTCAAATTTGGATGGATTGGCTCGTCGAGGTCGAGGCCGTCAGGCTTGGGCACGTTGCGCTGGGCTCCAGGTGCAACCGAGTTGAGCTCCCAGCCGTTAAACAGAGATGGTATGGCCTGTGTGAGGAGCAAGGGAGGATCCTGCTGGGCCTCGTCGGTAGATGCCGGTTGTCCAGACGCTGCCTCCGCAGTGAGCTTGAGCAGCTCGATGAACTCAACCGCCCGCTCCTGGACTTCCAGGTTGGGGTGCAGGGCTAAGGGTTCCGCCACGTGAAGGATGCGCGCCATGAGGAGCGATATCCTGGACTTCCTCTCCGCCGTCCATGGCTCCAACTCATCTCCAGCAATCGACGCGAACACCTTGGTGATTGCGAGCAGCGCAGTCGCGCACACCTCCGGTCTGCCTGTCCTAGGCACGACTTGCAGCAGTCCGTTTAGAGTGTCATCCGGGGTCGAAAGTTGCGCGGCATACTCTCCCAGAATCCAGGTTACAGACTTGAGCGCACGTGAAGTAATCGTATGGCCCGCGGGGGGGTCTGCGATGAGCTGGGTGAGGATCATCTCGGAGGCTCTGACCACGGTGGCTCTCATGGCCCTGACCTTTACTGCGACATTCCGTAGCTCATCTCCAATCTTCTCCGAGACATCTGCGGCGGACCGTGACGTAGTCGAGTCGATATCAGCATCGTACGCCCGAGGAATAGGAGCCATACGAACGAGCTGTGTCAACACATCGATGTACCAGTCGAAATCCAAAACGTTGGAATAGTTGTCCTTGGAGCCCATGAATAGAATCCTTCCAATGACATCGATTCGATAATCCTCAGGAAGCGGAGGATCTTCGTTGTCCGCCCCGGCCGGCTCCATGATGGCAACCTGCGCCTCGTCGTCCGAATCCGAACTGGGCACCATCGAACTGGTATCTGGCTTGTTCCGGTCTTTGATGGGAGCTGCGGACTTGAGTTGCTTCATCAGCCGGCTCACAACCGATATCAAGTTGTCGCCCGTGACCATCCCCTGCACGAGATCGAGGGCCTGTATCCGGATCGTAATGTCGGAGCTGTCGATGCACTCCAAGATTACATCTTCTTGCTGAGCGACGAGATATGGGTGGGTGACGACAATTTTGTTGAACGCCAACAACGCAACGTATTTCACTGAGACCGCCGTGAGCCAACGCGCCTTGAGGGAGGGACCTGCGACTTACGATTCGGGTCGCCGTTAATCATAATCATGCCTCGAAGCTTGTTGACGCAAAGAGTGGCGATCTCGTCCGTCCCCGAGACATCATCCCCGTTGCCAAGTATGCCACCTTGAATGATGCCGTTGATGCATTCATACAGCAACGACATGGCCGCAGTCGTTGACATGATGTTGGTGAGGGGAGGCAGCAGCTTCCTCACAAGCCGGGGTTCCAGGGGAGTCAGGGTCGCGAACTGGTTCCAAGTCAGCGCTACACGTTGCAGGCGTAGGGGCGTGGTCACGCACAAGCTTGATGAGCTTTATCGCCATCCAGTTGTTACCCCCATCGACGAGCAGCTCAAACAGCCGCGGGGCCAGGGGGAGGAAGTCATGCGGCCTCCGCCATCCCAGCTCGCACACCACGTTCACAATGGCAGCCGTTACGCTCGGGTCCTCATTGGCGTCCATCAAGCGCTCCTTGATCTTGGGCCACGCCGCGCGCAACGCCTCGGGGTACACCAACGCCAGCCGATAGAGGGTAACCAGTGTCTTTTTCCGAATATTGGCATGGCTGTGGCTTAGGCGCGGCAGCAAGTCGGCCAGGGTCGAAAGCGCAAGCGAGGGAGTAATTACGTGTGGAAGCGTGGCGATTGGCAGAGAGATGACGGTCGGAGCAGACGAGCCAAGGTCCTAGACGTCGACGTTAGCCCTCGAGCTGGACGCACGATGGCATAAACATAGGCATAAACATACCTTCTTCAACAGATTGGTCGCCAGCATGAGCACCTCGGTGTCTGGTCGGAAGCTCTGCACGGCACCCAGGTAGCCCACGCGCTTCTGGTGGTACTTGGCCGACGACATGACCTCGAGGACATGGAAGGAGGCCCACGACATGTCGTAGCCCACCATCTCGAGGTAGATGAGCTTGAGGAGGGCTGTCGCCTTGACGTCTAGTCGGACGAGACACACATGTCAGCACGTTTACGCAGAGAACGCTGCGGGAAAGGTGACGGACCCATATCCTGGCTGCGGACTTCGGCGCGGCATTCCTTCAACGTCTTTTGTATGTACTCCTTCTCGTTGCCCTTGTGGTTCCGCAGCCCCTTGATGAGGTCGTAGAGGGACTTTTCGAACCTGCGCAGCACCAGCAGTCAGCTCCACGGCTCTCGTGTCCCCGAGGCCATCACCGCGGGCCCCGTGGTGCGGTATAGAAGAGTGCCCGTACATGATGCCAGCTCGTGCCCCCGCGTGGGGCTGGCGCAGCTAAACGAAGCGAAAGGCGCGCTCTCGTCACGCTGTTCTGGTCGTCCGTCGCACGCAAACCGGCTGGCTGCTCATCGTGCGTCTCTCGGGGTCCAGCCTGGCGGTTCGGTGTGCGGTGCGGCGCCCGTCGGTGCTGGCGGCTTCGAGCGAGGGAACGGACGGTTGTTGTCGTTGGGAGACGATGACGGAGGCGAGGCGTGGTGGCGCAAGATGCAGAAGCTCTGGATTCCTACTCTCGCCTACCCTGTAGGACTGGGGTGCGGGGCTCAACTGGACCGCCTCCGTGCGGCCCGCGGCCGACACCACGAGTCCGACCCGCGGCACGTCGAGATCCAACATCACAGCTTCATCCACCACCCCGCGGCGCCGTCCTCAGCTCTCCACGTGCGCGCGCGAAAAGACGTCGCGCCAACCCCTCGGCCGCTCAACGGAGGAACCTGGCCTGGCAGCTATGGCATAATCGGCCCGGCGTCCACTCGTTTGATTCAGCCATCACGACACTCGTCGACGACATCCCACCCGCCGCCGCCATGTCCCTCCGGACCTCGATCCCGCGGCTCCCCCTGCGCGGCCTCGCTCTTCCTGCTGCCGCCTCTCTTGCGCTCCCCAGCCGCCGCGCCTTCTTCAGCTTTCCCGGCGGCAGCGACACGCAGCACCTCGCCGCCGCGCGCACCCTCCCCTACGCCCGCGACGCCCTCTACGAGCTCATCGCCGACGTCGACTCGTACCACCGCTTCGTCCCCTACTGCTCCCTCTCCCGCGTCACTCACTGGGACCCGCCCGACTCCCGCGGCCGGCGCTGGCCCGCCCGCGCTGACCTGCACGTGGGCTGGGGCGGCTTCAGCGAGGCCTTCTCCAGCCGCCTGCGCTGCGTCCCTGGTGTCTCCGTCGAGGCCGTCAGCGGCGACCCCAGCGCCGCCGACGCTGAAGCCGCCTCTGCCGTCTTCAAGAGCCTCGTCACGCGCTGGTCCCTCGAGCCCCTCGCCCACGGGCCTGCTGCTGCGCCGTCGACCGAGGTCCGCCTCTCCATCGAGTACCAGTTCGTCAACCCCCTGTACGCCGCCGTCAGCGCCGCTGTCTCCGACAAGGTCGCCGGCCTCATGATCGAGGCCTTTGAGAAGCAGGCCCGTGAGCAGCTGGCACCCACGCGCAAGCCGTGACCACCGGCGGCACGACACGACGATTCACTGCACTACTCCCTTATCACATATTTTGCATATAGCGCATACTGTAAACCACTGCATCTAGACGGCGTCGGGACAGCTGGGTATCGGACTGTTTAACAAGAAATGATACAAACCAGTCTTCTTTTCGCAGACGTATCCAACCAGCTCTACACATATATGTACCTCCCGAATGTCTCTTCCCAAGCGCGTTCCCCTTGCCGTATTCCCCCGCCGACTGCCAGGCCTTCCAGAGTGCTCCTCATTACGCCCAACGCAGTGTCATCGCACAGCCTGTCAGCCGACGCCGGCGTGCCCCCCAAGGTATATCAGTAGCCCGTCCTGCCCGGTCACCTTGGCCCATCCACGCCGTCAGACTCCGATACAAATGCAGATAGAAGCGACAAAGACGTCGACGTTGAGTAGAGAAGCGAAGTGCACCGTACACTAAAATCAGAGGGGAATCCTTTTCGCCGCAACAGATTGCAGAACAGCTCGCTCAGGTATCGGTTCAAGGAAATTGATGTCATACGTCGTCACATGGCTGAGATTGTCCTCGTTATTTCTTGCTCGACCTGTTCACTCATGTCAGCACCGCTATCCTTGAGTCAGGGACTGGGTGTGGGTGGGCAGCCTTCTTACTTCTTCTTGGCCGGCTTGCCCGCAAAGAACGTAAGCATGGCCGAGTTCCTCTTGCTGCTCTTTGACTTGCCCGGGCCGACGTCGATGATGTTTATGTTATCGGGAAGATGCGGGCGACGCCCTGCTGGCCCAGGCCACCCCGGCGGAGGCGGCATTCCGCCAGGCATGCCCACCCCGGGACGGCGTCCAGCAGGTCCGGCTCCCGGAATGCCCGGGGGGATCGGTATTCCCCCCGGACGGTGCCGCCCCGGAAGCGGCATCCCCCCGGGCAGCTTGGGTCCCAGCGGCGGCATCTTTTCCACTGGCCACATGGTCATGCTGATTTGCCAGTCCGGTTCGATGACCTTTTCCCACACAGAGGGCAGGATGATCTCGCCGTTGGGGCCGGTCAGGTCATAATGGCCCTGCTGCACATGCGGCCCGATGACATCCACGTGCAGAAACGCCTGCTTGATGAGCTCCTCCATGCCCTAAGCAATCCGAGTCAGTTCTGTGTCTTTGTTATCGGGACATGTCCCAGGGTTGACGTACCTGCCATGTGGAGCAAAGGTGAAAGGGGAAGCTAAACTTTCTCCCAACAGCGTCCTTGAACTTGATGGGCGCCTTGTCCGACTTCTTCTTCGCAGCCTCCTCGAATGTGACCTTTGCCTCGTCCTGTATCCTCTTCTTGAGGGCCTCGTGATCCTTCTTGGCATTCTCTGCAGCTTCAGCAGCCTTGATCGCCGCCTCCTTTTCGGCTGCGACCTTGGCCGCAGCATCGGCCTCGGCCTTGCGCTTGGCATCCTCCTGAATTAGCTTGAGGCGCTCGGCCTCTTCGGCGGCCTTCTTCGCGGCAGCCGCCCTGGCCTCGGCCTCGGCCTTCATGGCCGCTTCGAGGCGGGCCTTTGCGGCCTCCTCAATCCTGACACGCTCTTCCGCCTCCCTTTGCCTGCGCTCTTCCGCCGCCTTGATCTCCGCCTCAAATTTCCTCTTGGCGTTTTCCTCTGCGCGCTTCATGGCTTCGGCTTCCTGCCGCGACCTCTCCTCGGCGGCCTTTCGCTCGGCATCTATCCTCGCCACGGCGGCGCGCTCCGCCTCGGCCCTGGCTCGCGCAATCTCCTTGGCCGCTTCCTCTTGCTGCCTCTTCATATCCTCCATCTTCTTCAAGAACGACTCTTCGGCCTCCTTGCGTATCTGGATGTCTCGCTCCCGCATCTCCTCGAGCGCCCTTTGCTTATCCTCGTGGGCCTTGATCGCAGCGAGCTGTGCCTCCATCTTGATCTTTTCGATGTCGACGGGAGGTTCCTTGGGAGGCGCTGGAGTCGGCGGCGCAGCAGGGGCTGGGGCCTCGGTGGGCGGCGGCGGCGGCGGAGACAGGTGGAATTGCTGCATGTGGGCGGGCAGATTGTACTGCGGCGGCACACCGTAGAAACCATGCTGATATGGCATCATGTCGTACATGTGCCTCGGCTCGCCGCCAAAGTAGCTTGCGCCGCTCGCGCTATTGCTCATAGGGCTGAAGGGATTAGGGCCATAGCTCCCGTAGGGGACCATCTGGTTGCCGCCTGGGTATCCTCCCATGAAAGGGCCGCCAGGGTTCTGGGGATACGGCTGCTGGGGGTGGCCACGTCCGCCGTAGTAGCCACCACGGTGGGCGGGCTGTGACTGGTAGCCCGCCGGGCCGTAGTGGCCGCCGAAATCCTCGGAGGGATCCACGCTGGGCGGGTTCGGTGCGGGAGCCTGCACCGGGTGATATGGCGGTTGCTGGCGGGTCAATCGGTGGTGTCGCGAGGCACTCCTCGCAGCGCGGGGACGTGAGGGGGGGATCTCGTTGCTGGCAGAAGCAGAATCGGAGGGGTGGACGTCTTCGTCGTAAAGGTCGTCTTCGTCCTCCCACTCGTCGTCGTCGGTAATGGAATATTCTTGTTCGTGGTGGGAAAGGTCCTCTTCCTCACTGTTGTAGGAGGTCGAGCGCGAGCTTTCGCCGCCCGTGTGGATGGTGATTTTGGCCGGTCGTCTGATTAGTCTGGTCAGCGGTGAGTGGTTTGAAGACGGTGACAGGCCTCCCCCTCGCGAAGAGCCAACAGAGGGTAGGGGACACTCACGGCATAGCAGACGACGAACAACAAAGGGTTGTTATTGCCGTTTACTCGCGACGATCCGGTCGAGAAGGTCGGAGCAAAGGCGCAGACTACCAAGGTTGAGAGCAGCGAGGGCGCTGGATGGCACAGAGGCGAGCGCAACGTCTGTGGACAGTCCGTCAGTCCGAGTCGACGTCGCGCGAGAGTCAGGTGCTGGCCGGTGGCAGTGCGACGATGGTTGCGCTGGCTGCGGCTGTAGGCGGCGACGGAGGGTCAACAAGCCAGAGAGGCGCGGGCGCGGGCGCGAGGAGCGTTGCTAGCCAGAGAAGCGGTAGTGCGACAAGCGTGAGGGGTCGATTGGCTGGCGGCGGGACAGAGCGCGAGGGGCTGACGGATGCCCGTAAGATGATGTATGTAGGGGTGGTGGTGAAGGGAGGGATGACGAGCGAGGCACGGCGACGGAGGCGGGAGGGGCTTGGGAGGCGCGAAGCTTTTCTGTGCTGCCTTGGTCGGTCGGTCTGTTGATGCGCAGTGGTACTCGTATTGCGGCTCAAGGTAAACAGCCCCGCTTACAGTGCAGTGATGGGGTGGAGTCGAGACGATGGAAGCCGTCGAGCGCGAGGGGGGATTCGTCGAATCGCGGGGGAAGTCACAGGGTGTGTCGTTGCAGCGCCGAGTCGAGCTTGTTGGCCGAGGGTGGCGATGGATTGGGGGATGGATGACCAAGGTCGTGAGCACGGATCGGCGGTGAGTTGCTGAGGGCCAGGAGTGTGGTGGGGGACGGTCCAGATCGCGGCAGGACGGACGGAGGAGCTGGCGACGGGAGCGTGCGCCGGGGCTGAGCCGCTGTGCTTAGCAGAAGGGGTAGTATAAGGTGTTGTCCTGGTGTTGTGTGGGAGCGGGAAGAGTGTCGCTGGCAAGGTGTGGCCGGCAGAGGTGAGATGTACGGACTATGGTCGTGGCACAGACAAGTACTGGCTGTTGCTGGAGGGAACAGTCGAGTGCTTGCCGAGGCGCTGTTTTTAATGGTGGTTCGATGGTGGTTTCTGGTGATATGTAGTTGGACGAGGCAAGGCAAAGGAATCTTCGAGCAGGTCAGCAAGGTCCTGCAGGCCTGTAATATGTAATGAACCCTGCCTGGCCCCCGTCGTTCCTCCACCAACTGGCGCCCAAGCGATACACTTTGTAAAGTCGACCCACAAATGAGCCCTATGGCTAGCTGAGGCCCGCGGCGACGAACACAGGGGACGGACCGCGCCTGCGACCCAACCTACCTGTGGGTGCTGACCGGTAGATCTGACGGGGCTGCCACGAGGGTTGATTGGGCTTGAGGGGTGACAGGACGAGGCATGTCACATTCAACAGCCGATAGCTCACTCACCTCTTGAGTAAACAACGAAGCAGGTCTCTGCTGAACCAAACTGCTCGGTACAGGAGACGCAGGGCGGTGAAAGGGGGAGAGCAAGCAGCCGAGCAGCCGAGCGACGCGTGACGGAGCGAGCGGCTGTTGGGTTCCAAAGCGTCCCTCCGAGGCGATTTACACACAGAAAAGTCGAGCCCAAGAGAACCAGCCCAAGAAAACCCGAGAGGGGCGTGCTGCCTCCGTATGTAGCAAAACCCAGGGTACGGAGCAGGCCGAGGCGGTGACACAGGCCAGACTCGGAACTGCCCTGCGAGCGATGCCAGGACGCGGCGATGTATGTAAGTATCCAATGCGGCACGGCTCTCCCGTCGCTCCGATATGTGTGCGCGTGCTTTGTACACTTTTCGATGCTTTCGGTGTCGTTGCTGTTAGTCAATCGCCGTGTTACCGAGATCTTGTTGGGCTATCGGCGTTGCGCAAGCCCGGCTGCTGCAGCCACCGCGGGCCAGTTGCCGTGGCAGAGTGCAGCAGGGCCCAGAAAACCGTGCGCTGCGGCGCCCGTTGACAGGCGGGGCTTTTTTTTTATATAGTGCGCTGCAGCGCCGCAGAAGCGGCGGCGCGCTGCAGACAGACGGATGGGTGCACCCGCGCACCTCCCAAGCACCACAGGCAGCAGCGGCTCCAATCTGGAAAGCAGGTAGTATTCGTGGGTTCCGATGGCAGATGCGGTTGGGAACTCGTCGGCTGCGCTATGTGGGCAGCGTCGCGTCGGGGGTTCGTCGGCGTCTTCTCTTGTCGGAGCGTCTCGTCTGTGGGCAAGCAAACATGTTCAAACTCCACGATCCGCGGGTTTCGGGACGCAAGACGCAATCCTCACTGTGGCAGGCCTCTGCAGAGCGGCGAGCGGAAGACGGTGGGCAGGTAATAAAGTATCCCGAGACGGTGTGCGCGGCGCGGTCGTGCCCTTCTTCCTGTCCGGCCTCGGTCTGCTCAGGACGCCGCGCTGCGTCCTTGTTATACCACCTGGACGCGTCCTTGTTCCTCTTGGCCTCAACCGCCTGTGCGACTCTTGTCCATGCTGTCACGATACCGACTGGCCCGCCAGCTGACCGCCTCATGCCCAAGAACACCGGTGTCGAGGCCTGATTCGCGCTCACCGGTTGCTCTTTGACTCATACTCGCGCATGCATGAACCCGGTCGGCCGTCCTCAGCTTCGTCGTCGTCTACCCTACCAAGCCTTGCAGGCCTACTCGTGCGTCTAAGTCGACGCGCCGCGACCACCGGTCCACATGCAGCCCTGCGCCGGCACTCCCACCGACAGTCGGCCTTATTGGCCTCCTCGGGCCGTCACTGAGGTCACTGAGGTTGGCAAATTTCTCATTAGCTCGCCGCCGGGCCCGCTCAGGCACGCACAGCTCTAGGCAGGCATCATGCGAATGGGACCTTGGCGATTCTTTGCAGCGCTCCCGAGACACGACGCGGCGCAGCCAGCCAACCACGCCCACAAGGCACCGCATGTGGTGAGCACAGCAGCCTCGACAAGCCGCCAGACGTCTGTCACAAGCACTGTGGCTTGGTTCTGCTTCCTTTTGCTCTCTTAGATTCGCTGTTATGTCGTATGTACGCTGTTATCGTGCCGGAGCCCAAGACGACTCCATGCTCCATGCCCAACCCGAAGTGGTGAACCTGCCCTTGGCCGGGATTCGTGCCCAACCCAAAACGGGAGCAGCCCTTCAACCCAGTAAACAGGTTCAAGGCACTGCCTCATGAGACCTCCCGCCCGGTGCCGCGTGCGTGGGGCCACCCCCAAGGTAGATGCCCAATGCCTCTTCGTCCGTCGGTAAGGCCCCAATGAGCGGACTCGGACCCTTCCGTGACCGTCTGCGCCTCTTCTCGTCACCTTTTACGTGCGTGTCCAGGGCACGCACGCTCTCACACCACAGCCGATAGAATCTCGGCCCGCTCATCCGACTCACCAAGCCCCCTGATTAGACGCAGAGGCGCCAGCATCACCTTCTCGTCACAGGACCCCCGCCTCCGTGTCCGCTGTTCTCACCGAATCACCTCCGACGATGACTTGGCCAGGAGCTCGCGCGCCGCAGCAATCTCACCTGCGTTGTATCCTTGCCAGAGCTTCTCCTGAGCTCCGTTGCGACGAACGATTTCCGCCAGCTTCTTCGTTGCGGCCTGATTCAGCTTCTCGATGGTTGCCTGGTCAGGCAAGGCGAAGCCCTCCGTTTCTTGTTGCTTCTTCGGCTTCGTGACGCCACCGAGCAGCTTGTCGGTCGCCTGCCGTTTGGTCAGCCACTGCGAGACGAACCATGGGAGCTCTTCACTATACCATCTTCAAACCGTAGTAACCCCGCAGGTAGTCCTCACATAACTCGATGCTCCGGCAGAACCGCTTCACGGCCTCTGCGAGATGCTTCTGGGGGGCACTTTCGGTGCTGGTGTTGGCAGCCATCAATGACGCTTCTCCCAGACGGGCGTGAATCTAAAGATGGTCAGTATCATCGTTTCGTCGGCGGGCTGGGAGTGTCGCCGTCTTACATTCCATGCGTTTGGCATTAACACAAGAACCTCCTCCAACGCATAGATGGCCTGGGCATAGAGACCCTGAGAGAGGTACATGTCCGCTAGCTCCGCCCAGGCTTCCGAGTCCGTAGGACTGAAATCGAGATACGAGTTCAGCGCAGATATGGACTCGGGCAACTTGCCCACGGAGCGCAGTAGCGCAATCCTGCGTTTGTGAATCGGCTGCAACATGTCAGCCATGTCCGGGAATATCAGACTTGCGCCGGTCAGTCTCACGATGTTGGACCCATTCAGCTCCAAAAGAGCATCGTACTCCTCTAGAACCCTCTCCAGGTCACTGTTGTTTGTAGCCTCCGCCTCTTTTACTAGCCCCTTCAATGCCATGATGCGCTCATCCTTGTCGCCGAACCGTATCACCAGTCTCTCCAAGCATTGGTGCGCGGCTGTGTCGTCGCCTGCCCGCAGGCAAGATAGCATCAGGTTCTCGTAAATCGTCCACAGGTTGGCTGTCTCCGGGGCGGAAAATAGGGATTGGAGCGGAGAGGCAGAGAAAGCCTTTGGGTTGCTTCGCAGGATCTCGGGGGCTCGCTGGGCCAGCTGCAGGGCCTCGGCAGGCGAGAGGTGGCCTTGCGGCTCGAGGAGTGATGGTGCCATGATGGATTCGGGTGGATCGCAGGCAGTGGTATTGCTCGGGGGTCGCCAAAGCTCACTCGTAGCAGTCTGGATTCGATTGGCGGTTTCGAAGTGAGCAGCGATGGCAACAGCGGCAGCGTGGTTACAGCTCCAATGGACAACGAGGCAGCCGGGGATGGATGCGGTCGCTCCCCAGCCCAGCTGCACTTGCGCGCGCGGTGACTGGACCCAGCAACCAGCTAGCAAGCTCCAGGGCCCGTAGCGGAGGTGGGAATTTCCGACTCCGAAAATGCCTGTCCAATCACCGCCTCATGTTGCCCCCACCGCAGACGGATTCTGGACATTTATATGGCGCCTCTCCAAATTTTCCAAGCACCCGCATCCTCTCTTTTCTCGTCTTCTTAACATCCCAACGCCTTCCCGGCCAGTGGCCCAAGGCACAGAAGCCAATCTTGCGCGTGAAGTTCGCGTGCTTGATTTGGTAGACCATGGCGTCGACCGTCTCCAGTGTGGACGGTGTTCCTCCGTCACCACCCACGGAAGAAATGGCCGCCCTGAAACCCCCCAGCCAGGACAGTGCTGCCGCCGAGGTGCCGGCTCATCGGTCTCACGATCCGGTCAAGAACCTGAAGCGGAGTGATCCCTTCCAGTTCGGGAGCCGGTACCTCGCTGAGGGAGACGACGTCTTCGAGTTCAATGCCTGGGACCATGTCGAAACTGACGACGCGTACAAGCAGTACGCCGAGGGTCAGCTCGAGAAGCAGCGCCAGGCTCCTGTCTCTGACTTTGACAAAAGTAAGTCGACATCTTCCCCAACGTCTGGTCCGCTCCCCCCGAGGTTTTATGATGATACACAACCAAATGCATAGTTCATCTGACTATTAATGATGAAAACTTTTCCTTCAAGTCTTTCGCTCCCATCTGATCATACCTCTCCCCATTCACATTTGCAACCAATCTAAAACATGCCATGCCATGCGCTCAATAACTGACAAGGCACTCAAAGACAGGTTTAACTCGGACCCAGCAAAGTGGTGGAATCTGTTCTACAAGAACAACGCATCAAACTTCTTCAAGAACCGCAAGTGGCTTCAGCAAGAGTTTCCAATCCTGGCCGATGTGACCAAGGAGGATGCCGGACCAATGACCGTGTTGGAGATTGGCGCCGGCGCCGGCAACACGGCCTTCCCCGTGCTGGCCAACAATAAGAACCCGCAGCTGAAGATCCACGCCTGCGACTACTCCAAGACTGCCGTAGAGGTCATGCGGAATCACGAGGCGTACGACACGAATCACATGCAGGCCGATGTATGGGATGTCTCAGGAGACTGCCTCCCTCCCGACCTCGAAGAAGGATCCGTAGATGTCGCAGTCATGGTGTTCATCTTCTCTGCGCTGTCGCCGAAGGAGTGGGCACAGGCTGTGCGAAACGTACACAGAGTGCTGAAGCCGGGCGGCCGGGTCTGCTTCCGAGACTATGGAAGAGGGGACCTGGCCCAAGTCCGCTTCCGAAAGGGGCGGTATATGGAAGAGAACTTTTACGTCCGAGGCGACGGCACCCGCGTCTACTTTTTTGACAAGGACGAGCTGGCCGCCCTCTGGTCGGGAGAAGTCTCTTCAGAGGGTGATGACACTGGTGCTCCCAGATTCGAGATTGAGAATCTGGGCATCGACCGACGGCTGCTTGTCAACCGGGCACTGAAGACCAAGATGTACCGTTGCTGGCTACAGGGGCATTTTAAAAAGAAATAGACAATGATATACCCCAGGAATACGTCAAGGCTACACTCTCACTGTTTGCGTGGTCAATACAGGAGCACCTCGCGGAGCTTGGCCCGATCAGCTTCGCCAAAGCCAATGGTGTCGAGGTAGTCGTCCAGGCCTCCATACTTTTGGGCCAGATGTTTCTCCATTCCCGAGATCATGTCCTCGGCAGTGCTAGCCCAGGCGTCGGTCAGGCCAACCTCGCGGATCTCCACCAATCTCTCGTCCCGGTCCGTGAGGAGGGCAGCATCGGTGAGGAAGTAGTCATGCTCAATGGCCGGGGCGGGCACGTCGAGGATCATCAAGATCAGGGCGCAAACGAGGCCTGTTCAAGAAGAAAGTCAGAGTCGTCGACAATGACGGCAGGTTTTCGGGGTTTGCGCACCTGTTCTGTCTTTGCCCTGCGTGCAGTGCACCAGCACCGGCATCGATTGCGTGCTGGTATACAGGGACAGGGCCGCGCATATCTCGGCGCAGGAGTAGTCGAGCGTGTCTGTGGCGAGGCCAAGCAGGCCTCGAGGGAGCAGCACCTCTTGGGCCATGATCCGCACCGCATCCACGCGGTATCCAAAGATGAAGAGAACAATTACCTTGCTGCAGAGTGTGAGCACCTGGTATGGGTGCGTTCTCGATGTGAGTTGGGGGCGGAAACGAACATGAAACTCCACCAGGTGAGCTGGCTCAGAAGATGCCTCTCAAACGGCCGGCCCGTGATTTTGATGTCATGGTAGTCTATCCCGCTGATGCGCGGAGGGTGCGCTGATGCAGTGTTCGAATGCGACGAGACTGGGCCGTTGGGTTGCCCTCGGTACTTCTCAGCCTGCTTGAGCAGTTCGGTCCTGGTCGTCAAGGTCAGAGGCGTGTCATCATGGGGAATGGCCAATGACGCCTACTTTGTCCGCAAATCGATGATCGTCTTGATCCCCAGCTCATCTTTAATGATGCACTGGTCCCCTGGCGTGGCCTCGTCTGTTTGCAGCGTCAATTGAGTCGTCTGGATGAGAGGAGAAGCCAGTGTGACACCTACCGGGTCTGGCGGAGCGATATATCACGCCCTCTCGGATGCGCTTTTGGCTGAGGAAGTGGTTGACCGTCTGGCCAACGTCTCTGAAGTTGGGGATTCGATGGAGTTGAATTGGCTGGTCCATGGTTCCATTATGCGCTGAATCGCAAAGACCATGGAGATTTGGAGAATTGTGTGGTGTCCGGAGATCGTGGATTGCTCCTTGTTGACCCCTTGTCCCACTAACCCTACACGATCGGCTCGCGGACCCGTCAAACACCTCCAAAATGTTGGAGGTGATCGACAAGGATGCACACCACCCAACCCCTGGGCCCTGGCGCCGCTGGTGAAGGCCGTGCCCGCGGGTCGCTGCAGCGTGGACCAGGGTTGACGGTCGTGGGAGGACCCGTTTACTTGGTTCAAAGAACTCCATGGTCGAGCAACGAGCTACGTCATGCCTTTCATCATTCCATGCAGCGGCCCGACCTACGACTATTTGCTCAACTCCGTACGAATACCAGCGATAGATAGCGGTCGGAGATCAGGGGAGAGGAAGAATCATCCCATTGCGCATTTGGCTTTCGCGTAGCCCGTGTTAGATGGAGCCGCTGTAAAGCTTCGCTCAGCAGAGCAGGGTTCTCCCGAGCCGAAGCACCCGTCTGTCGACGTCAGCTGCCTGCATTGCATTGCATGAGCGTTGCAGTCTGCTGTGGCCGGGCGTGAACGTCGACTAGCCAAGATAAAGACGACGAGCCAACGCGGCTTTTGGTAAGGGACACGATGAAGCAGAGACGTAATAGCAGGCCACAATCTATTGACAGCGATTGACGACTATGGAGACGGGACATGGGAATCTCCTTCAGGCTCGGCATGTTCCACCGGCGCCACACGGAGGGCCGGTGGATTGCGAGACAGCCGACACACCAGCGCAGCTCCGTGCCAGGACTCCAGGTGAAGATCAACGAGTAGCAGAGTCAACAGTCATCGCAGGAGATCGCTGGTGGTGACACGGCTATTTTCACGGCTTGTTTCAGGCTGGCTGGCTCTGTTGCTGCCGTCGTCGGGCGGAGGTACTGGCGGCGGTGCCAGTGATGGAGGGAGGGAAACCTCGCGTGGGCCGTGCAGCGTCATGCACCCAGATCTACCGGAGGGTCTCCATGACGTCAGCGCCAGAGCATCCGGGGTACTGCGCATCGACGAGCAGCGAGGAAATGGAAGCTCTAGCGTTGACACCGGTCCGTGGCCAGTCGCCTTGGCCGCCCGTTCTAATCTGCCATGCCGTCACGACCAGCCAGAATAAAACCGCCGCAAGGCCCAACTGGCCAGCCCGTTTGTGTCTTCTCCCCGTAAGCTAGGAGCTGTGTTGCTGTGCGGCATTGCTTCCCCTTCTTTCGCCCTCTCCACGTTTGCGTCGTCGACTCGGGACCCCGGGATCTACGAGAATTAATCAACTTATCGACGACCCTTGCTGGGGACCCTCAACTACCAAGTCTGGACACCCTGCTCATCCAGCTCATCCAGCTCACACATCTGAGGCCGATCAGCCCCTCTATTCCTCCACCAGCGGCCCAGACTCTCGAGGGAGCTCTCTGGGGAATGCCCGACGTCCATCAAATCGAATACTGCAACCTCTTTCCGTCTCGAGTCGTCACCTTTTGCTGGGTACCTCGGATCGATCCGAACTGAGCAGCCCACAGTATCCTCACCGAGTCGACTGACATCATACCGACCCCACACTGCGAAATGGCAGGCGCGGTCGCAGGCGCAAAGCCCGACGCCGCAGCAGGTGCCATGGCAAAGCCGCCAGCCCAGCAGGCGCCTCCTACGGGTGAGTCTGGATTGGCAACCACGCCCCATGCGCCTCACTCCCATGTTCCTTTGTCGTCAGCCCAACGTCTTCCTCTTTTCCGCTCTCCCCCACCATCATAGCATCTCTTCCGAAATGCCTGAAACAACCATTATATTTCTACAAATAAGACGAATCTGACATAGACGCCCTCAGTCTCGACTGCCGGACGGCTCAAGTACGCCGACCCTCGCAGCTTGCCTAGCTTTCCCTCAACTGGCCTGGCTCCCAACGGTGCCGCAGCCAGCGCCGCAGCGTCCCTCGGCTGGTCCAATCAAAAAACCGTCGAGCTCTGGAAGCCCGACAAGACGTCGTCCGCCTCGGCCGCCGCCGTCCTCGCCAAAGACTACAAGATGTCGCCCGCGTGGGAGCCGGCCGCCAACTCGGACGGCCAAAGGGCTGCCATGCTCGCCGTCGGTTCCGCAGGCGCTGCTCTTAAGCGGTCGAGCGCCAAAACGCCGTCATCAACCCATTCGCAGGGGACATGGGGCAACTCGGCTGCGACGCAGGCCTTCAACGCCAACCGCCCGGCCTCGGCGGAGCCAACCAACCTGTCCCACGGAAGCTCCGCCGCGACTCAGGCCTTCAACGCGAATCGAACGCTCTCGATGAAGAGAGCGGCCGAGGTGCCCGCCACTTCGCAGATGGACAGGTCTCTCGTTGCCGCCAAAGGTGCCATGTCTTCCAGCCATCGGACTAGCGCCTCGCAGTCGTCGACTGGCTTCAAGGATGCGCATGCGGCCGAAGCCAGTGCTGCTGCTAGTGCCCTCAACGGTGCAACCAGGGCGCACCGCGCGTCGATGATGCAGGCCAAGACGCCCATAGAGGATGCAGGGGCTGTTTCCGTTACCACCATGACTCGAAACATGTTTACCTCGCACCCACCCGTTAAGCCCGAGGTGGATGAGCAGACTTACAACGAGAGGATCCACCAGTCTGCCGTGGACATGGCCAAGAAGATGTACCAGCGGCAGCAGAAGATGACCGATCAGGCAAAGGAAGCACATGCAGAGGGCTCCGAAGCTCCGCAGCCCAGCCCTTACCTCAACCTACAGGACGCTGCCTACAAGCAAGCCCAAGAGCGCTTGGCCAAGCTCCACGATGAACATCAGCAGAGTCGCGAATACCAAGAATACTACGGCGGCAGCGAAAAGAGCCCCCGGCGCAGGTTTACCGTCGCCAACAGGCTGCGACGCCGCTCATCAGGAAGCGACGACATGGACGATCGCCAGCGCTCCGAGAAGATCCGCGAGCAAATGTCCATGTTCTCCACCAAGCTGTCCCAGGTTGACAAGGAAAAGCGTGAAAAGGACCGCGAGGCACTTCTGGCTGCCGCGCAGCGCAACGTCAAGGCGCGTCTCCAAGGCATGGACGAAAAGGTGTATCGGGAGACTGGAAGAGCCAACCCGACCCTGGTAGGCGAGTGGGAGGTCAAGGCTCAGCAGGCGGCCCAGTCTCGCCACGAGTCTCGGACCGAAAACGAGGGCAAGGTTGATATAGGTGGCGGCAAGTTTATGACCCAGGAGGAAGTCGATGCTATTGCCACCAAGCGAGTGCAGCCCGTGCTGGATGACATCAACGAAAAGGCCGAGGCTGAGCGTGAGCGACAGATGGTGCTTAAGATGGAGGATGAATCTAGGCGAGATGAGGGTGAGAAGCAAAAGACACGTGAGCGGGAGATGAAGGAACTCGAGAGGAAGACTAGGGGTATGCATAACAGGGACTCCGTTGGCGTGGCATTTACTAATAACGGTTTGACAGAGCAAGACAAGCAAGAAGAGAAAGCCAAGAAGCTGCAGGAGAAGCAGGATGAAAAAGCCAGAAGGGACGAGGAAAGAGCCGAGGAGCGGGCCAAGAAGGAGGAGGACAAGGCTGCAAAAGCAGAGCAAAAACGACACGCCAAGGAGGAAAGGCGCAAGTCTAAGAATCCGGATGCGGTAGCCGTCACCCACGGCACTGGTGAGGGACACGCTGGTGAAGAGGGAGGCGCCCGAGGCGAAGACGTCCACGACACCAGACACTTGCGCATCTTCAGCGGGTTCCATTCGACGGTCGAGACCAACGTTGAGTCTCCAGGCTCTGCGCAGCGCAAGTCGGAGGGCTCAGCGTCGCCGACTTCCAAGGTCAAGGGATGGATCAAGAATCGGTTCTCGCGCGGCAAATCGGTCTCTGAGCATGACGAAAAGAGGCGCAGCTTCGTTGGCGGCGCGGCCATGAGAGGGCCGGCAGCAAATGGAAGTACGGCGAGCCTGGACCACCGTTCCACAAGCATGCGAGACGTCGCCATTGCCGGAAAGAGCGGCGACGACCACGCTGGACCCGAGGAAACGCGCGCCACGGATGCCGAGCACCGCAAAGAGTCGGCCGATAATGACCATGAAGCAGAAAGGGACTCCCGTGGCGTTAGCCCCGTCAGCACGCCTTTGGAAGAGGAGAAGCAGCTCGGGGACAAGGTGGAGGAAGAGGATGAAGCTCGCAACAGCCGGGTGATGAGCTTAGACCCTCCACGGCCTATCGCGGATGAGGCCGGGCGCGCAAGCAGCAGCTCCACGCGCGACTCTCGCTTCCGAGAAGAGGTGGATCGATAGACGGCGTTGTCAATGATTGCATATCAAAATGGACCTGGCAGTTTGGCTGGCACGATATAAGAGGCGGTTACATATTTTCTGGGAATCTTGGGTTAAAGCGTTGCTGTTCTGCTTGGGCCGGGAACAAAGGCTGGATTGGATATGAGAACTCGACTGACTTCGGCGTCACTGCTATACAACGAGAGCGGCTTGGATCCAGTTTGTGAGATAACCTGGGTTGTCGTTTGGAAGAGATGGACATACGTCGCGTGGTAATGACGGTGAAAGATGGCATATATAGTGTATCATGTGAATTTCTAATTACATCCCACATCATCAACATGTAGCATTGCATCTACCTCGATGCATCCAGCAACCGAGTCTCTTTCCAAAAAGCAATGAATGCCACGTCCAGCGGTGACAACAAACACGAGCCAAACGCCATTGCCACTGTGTATCAGTGTCCAATACCCTTTTCGTAACTTGATAACAATTAATGATATCGCGTCTCTTCCTGGTCTCTAACTCAAAAGTTGGGCGGGTTCCTATCCATGGGATAATCGCGCCGGTAGGGGCCGTCGCTGCTGCTCGCCCCGGCCACGACGGCGGCAGCCTCCTCAACGTCGCGGGGCTTCTCGAAGCGGGCGCCATGGTCCTTTGTGTAGATGGCGGGCAGTAGGTCGATGACGAAGGAGAGGATGTAAAAGGTGAAGATGAAGGCGATGACCCACTCCAGGACGGCGGCGGCGTCGGTGTGATGGGTGAAGGAAGTGCTGGCGAAGGCGATGGCGAGGACGAGCTCGACGAGGACAAAGGTGAGCTTGACCCAGAAGGAGGCGCGCAGGACGCGGTGCTCGCGGTGCTCTAGAGGCCGTTAGTTGGCTGCTATGCCCGGGTAGAAGGCGGCACGGGATCATACTGATGCCGAGGCGCTGGTACTCCCAGCAGATGAAGATGGCCGAGAGCAGGTACCCTGCGATGAAGAGCAGCAGGAAGATGTCATGCAGCTTCTTGTGGGCCGCCACGTCAAAGATGCTCAGCAGGATGAGCCCAGCCGTGCCGATGAGGGCAAAGATGATGGTCAGCACGGCGAGCACCTTTTCGCCGAGCGACGAGTTGGGCACGAGGCGGCCGCGGTGGCGCAGCCAGCGCTCGGCGGCGAAGGCGAGGTCGAGGGTGACGGTGGTGACGACGGAGCCGGCGATGAAGAGCGGCTTGAGCTCGCCGGCGCCGACGTTGCTGATGTAGGCGATGGAGGCGCCGTCGGACATGGACGGGTAGTGGCGGCGGTGGGTGTCGACGATCCAGTGGAGCAGCATGCCGAGGAGCATGCCCAGCCAGACGAGGCTGGAGAAGACGGGGATCACCTGGAGGGGTCAGAGGTGGTGATGCGAAAGGGGGTGAGAGGAGCGTACCCAGAAGGAGATGATGCCCCGGGCCGCCATGATGGGCTAGATGAGAGACGCTGCTAACGATGTTGAATACGTGTGAGAAGATGCTTGCTGTCTGTCCCAAGCCGCTGCCCGAGGGATGCGCCGAGCGAGAACCCCAATGCGCCGTCTCACAGACAATCAAGCGCGATGCAGAGAAACGAGACACGGGTGCGTGTGTCACGATCCTGGGGTCTTGTTTGGGCGTGGGAGAGCGAGTCTGCGCCGATGACGTAGGGCCCCCAGTAGGTGCCTGGCGGCAGCGTCATCGTCGATCACCCGTGCCAAGGCGGGCCGCTCGGAGGGGATTGCCAATGCTGGGATTGCTGCTATGAAGGGCGTTGTAATTTATTGCATCATCGGGACGGCAGCTGTCGAGCAACTTGCACGCGAGCATGCGAATCCACGGGCAGAGTTGTTCTGGTTGACTTGGTGATGAGGCGTTGGGTGCTTGTGAGACTTGCAAGACACCCTAGGGGCATGCTGTCGGGTCCGAGTTGGACATATTCGACAATTGACTGCGAGAGGTGAATACGACCTTTTATCACGGCAATCCAAGCCAACCGTTGGTTCATTTATATTCCGTCATGATAGTCAACTTTAAAATTCCCGTCATGAAAATCAACAGCACCGGGTACTTTGTACGAGTACGAGTACACCACAACAAACTGGGGCAGTCACTGATAAGATAAGCCACTCCAACATCAACCACCTCGCACGACCTCCACCTGACGAAGCACAGCTCCCATCTTCACCACACTCACCCATCGCATCGCACACGACACCGCCAACGAGGCCCGGCCGACGACACCCCCCCGCGCCATACCTGCAGCGCAGCGCACCGGCCCGGAAGCGCGACGACACCCGCAGCTGGTGGGCGCCGGTCCCGCCGCGAGCCGTTCGCCATGGCCGTCTCCCCCGTCGTCGCCGTCACGGCGCAGCAGCACCCGCGGCCCGTGTCCTCGCCGCTCAAGAGCGCCCTCGCCTCGGGCCAGACGTCGTCGGACGGCACGCCCAGGCCCGCGCCCGCGCCCGCCGCGACGCTCCCGCCGACGCTCGACCTCGCCGAGCAGATGAACGAGGAGGAGAAGCGCAAGTACGCCAAGGGTAGGTGACGCAGGGCCCCTCGAGCGCGAACCGTCGGGGAGGGACTCTCTGGGCTCACGCAGTGCGACCCGCAGGCAAGAAACTGGGCGAGGGCACCTACGCCATCGTCTTCCTCGGCCACCTCCGCGCGAAGCCCTCGACGTTCGTCGCCATCAAGAAGATCAAGGTGCAGAAGGAGTACACCGAGGGCATGGCGCCCGACGCCGTCCGCGAGCTCAAGCACCTCCAGGAGCTGCACCACCCCAACATCATCTCCCTGCTGTCCGTCTTCTCCTCCAAGGACCAGAACCTCAACCTCGTGCTCGAGTACCTGCCGCTCGGCGACCTCGAGATGCTCATCCGCGACACGGACCGCGTGCGCTACGGTGCCGCCGACATCAAGGCCTGGATGGGCATGCTCACGCGCGCCGTGTGGTTCTGCCACGAGAGCTTCGTGCTGCACCGCGACATCAAGCCCAACAACCTGCTCATCGCCGCCGACGGCGAGGTCAAGCTGGCCGACTTCGGCCTCGCGCGCGCCTTCGCCGACCCGCACCAGAACATGACGGCCAACGTCATCACGCGCTGGTACCGCCCGCCCGAGCTGCTCTTCGGCGCGCGCCACTACGGCGGCGCCGTCGACGTCTGGTCCGTCGGCACCGTCTTCGCCGAGCTCGTCATGCGCGCGCCCTACCTGCCCGGCGCCAACGAGCTGGACCAGGTCAAGCTCATCTGCGAGGCCATCGGCACGCCGACCGACGACAACTGGCCCGGCGTCTCCCGCCTGCCCGAGTACACGGTCCCCGCGCAGCAGCACCCCGTCCGCGGCCGCGACTGGTACGAGATGCGCTTCGGCACCGTCGGCCGCGACGGCGTCGACCTGCTCATGCGCACCCTCGCCCTCGACCCCAAGCGCCGCATCACCGCCCGCGACATGCTGCGCCACCCCTGGTGGCACGCCGAGCCCAAGCCCACCCCCAAGGAGGACCTGCCGCGCAAGAACGCCGGCGGCGAGGAGCAGATGGGCGCCGACCTGAAGCGCCGCCCCGGCGTCGTCGCCGGCGAGGACGCCGCCGACCGGGGGGCCAAGGTGGCGCGCAAGCTGGACTTTGGGGCGCGGTGAGGGTGAGTGATAGACAGTATACAAGGAACGTGGTTTCGGGCGCAAGGAGGGGCGTGAAAAGCATGCATGGATGGACGATCACGGCGTTCAAGGGTTCAGTGCTAGTTTAGGGTCGCAGTGTATGAAAATCATCTACCAGGCTAGTCATGCAGATGCACGTCGACTTTCTACGCCCACTCCGCCGCCCACGCCGATATCCAACTCGGCAGCTCGTGAACCTCACATCCGCCCAGGCGTCTACATCACCGCGCACTCCATCCCGTACATGGCCCTCTCGACGCTCTTGCGCACCTGGTACCAGTCGGCGCGCCGCTGCGCGTACTCGTACACCTCCTCGGCGCGGAACACGCCGCCGAAGCGGTCCCCGTCGGCGATGACGGCGGCCATGTCGCGCGCGTGGGACGCGTCGATGAGGAAGATCTGGCTGAGCTCGCGCAGCGCCGAGAAGTAGGCCAGCAGGTCCTGGTTACGCAGGCCGCGGATGTACTCGGCGTAGAGGTTCATGTCGGCGATGAGCTTGACGGCGCCGTCGGTGCTGACGCGCTGCCGCTTGAGGTGCTTGCAGATGGCCGCGAAGAGCCGCTGCCCGACCTCGCCGTTGAAGACGTCGAGCATGGCCTTGTCCGTCGTGCCGACGAGCATCTTGGTGTGCGACGACACGAGCTCGACGATGCGCCGCGCCGTCGACGTCGGGCCAATGTCCGGCTCCGAGACGGCCGTCGTCTTCCCGTCGCCCGCCGAGGACGACGTCGGGGGCGCCGGGTTGTAGTCGGTGGGCAGCTGCGTCGTGCTGAGCAGGAACTCGACCTCGTCCATGAGCACGTCGATGCCCCGGTTGAGGCCCGCCGCGACGCTCTCGTCGAGCATCTGCTCAAACTTCTTCTTGGCCAGCCCCGCCGGGTCCAGGAAGTCGTTCTTGTCGGCAATCTTGGGCGCCGCCAGCTGCTGCTCGTAGAAGACGTCGATCATCTGCGAGATGAGGTCGCCCACGTTGACCAGCTCGATGAACGTCACCAGCGGCGCCACCCCCTTGTGGTTGTGGTCGCTGACGTCGCGCGGGTTGTAGTGCGACAGGTGCCCGACGGCCGTCTCGAAGCCGGGCTTGACGTGCCGCTGGCCCAGGATGCGCAGCAGCACCACGAACATGTTGGCGCACTGCTCCCGCGCCTCGCCACCGACCTGCCCGCCGAGGGGGATGAGCACGGCGGCGCGCCCTAGGCTCGCCTGCGCCGTGTGGACCAGGTTCAGCGCAACCTCGATGCTGCAGAGCGACTTTATGCCCTCCAGCTTGGACGCCATGAGGGCCGCCTTGGCCGCGAGCTCGTCCGTCGGGGCCTTGCCGGGGAGCGGGCTCGCCCGTCCACTCAGCCCAGGCGTCTCTGGCCGAGATGGCATCGGCGTCATGGCCTGGGACCCGTTCGCCGCAGCGGTCGGTGCAGCAGAAGACGCAGCGGCCGCGGGCTTCGTCGTCGCGAACGGCGAGCCCATGGGGAAGCTCGGCAGGACCGCGACGGGCATCATGACGACCTTCTTGAAGGAGCTCAGGAAGTCCTTCTTCTCCGCCGACCGGTTGATGTTGGCCATGTAAAACGACTCGAGCGACGAGTCCTGCTCCGACAGCTTCTTCTCCCACTGCGACACCTCCATCTCGGCGTGCTTGGTGAAAAAGTCCAGCTCCTCCTGCAGGTACAGGTCGAGGTGCGGCTCAAACACCCTGAGCGACAGCTCCTTTGCCTTGGCCGTCATGTCCACCTCGGGCCCCTGCGGCGGCGTCAGGGTCTGGAAGAAGCGCATCGTCTGCTCAAACACGCCCGACACCGCTTTAAGGTACGAGGCGATGCTGCGCTCGTGGCACTCGTCGAACAGCGGGGTCGTGTACTCCATGATGATGTCCTCCCTGACCTTGTCCACAAACCCCCAAAAGACGGCGGCAGGCTCGGGGAAGATGCGCTCGATGATGTCAGCCTGGTCGTTGACCTTGGCCAGCAGCGCTCCGAAGAAGCGGCGCGCTGGCTCCAGGGATATATCGTCCGCGGTCCCCATGTTCAGACACTCTATGGGATTGGCCGCTAGGTCGCGGTCGCCGAATATCGGGTGCTTCTGTATGAAGAGATCGATGCCGCCACGAGCGCCGTTGAGCGTGTGCAAAACATGCGCATACCGCTTCATGCGCCCGTCCACGTCCCAGAACTCGTACCCCTGCTCAAACTCTCGCACCACGGCGCTCTCAAAGATGCCCATCATCGAGGCAAGCCTGTGCTCGCGGTCGATGCTACCCGCCGCCCAGTCGCTCTTCGCAAACCTCGCCAAGTTCGCCAGCATCTGTGCCTGCTTCTCTGGGTCGCGGAACGCCTTGAAGACGATGGGGTCCGCGTGGCTCTTCGCCTTGACCACGTCGTAGTAAAAGGGGGCCAGCGCGCCGTAGATCTTGCCGAATTCCTGTCTCGCTCCACCTCTTATGCTCTTGGCGTTCTTGAAAACGTCCAGATACGAGTCCGCGTCCTGGGATACGTCCTTGACCGGCCCGCCGAGGCTCATCGTCTCGAAGCCGTCTCGCAGCTCCGAAGCCGGGCGCCGTCGTTTTTGCTCCTCGACCGACGCGTCGAAGAGCGTCGACTGTGTTTGCTGCTTTGCCGCTACTCCGTTGGGTTTTGCAGCGTTACTGGCGGCGGCAGCTCGTTCTGCGGCCTCGCGCCGCCGTCGTATCGACTCTTCGAATCGTCGCCGCGCCTCCCTCTCGTCCCAGCAGCCCATGCTCTTCAGCCGCGACACCCATCTTGTGTCGTCGTAGACCATCTCCTGTAGCCGGCGAGACGTGCGCGCGACCTGCATCTGGTCGGCAACGGGCAGGTAGTCCAGGATCGTGACCATGATTTCTGGCAACACCGAGTTAGCACGACCACCGGGCCATTGCAGAGCGGGATGCCTTCCTACCTGCGGGCAGCTTCGACCTCACATCGATCATCTCAGTGGCCTGCAGGGCGCTGAGGATCCCGGCGCCCCGAGCGGCCCCATCCTTGTTTCTGTACATGCTGGTGATGGAGGAGGTGGTGGTATGTACGAGTACGAAGCACACAAAGGGCTGTGCTGCTCGTCACCCAACACAGCTCGTGGGCACGCACCGTGGCGTTGGTGGACGTCGTTCGCTATGTGTTTTCGGGCCGCGAATGACGCATCGTACTCGCAGAGATCCCGCGCCGTTCAGAGTCGATCTGCTGCAGTTGCGTGTGGAAGAATCAAGGTTGCAGCGGTCGACGATCCCCCTGGCTGCGTGCAGGCAGCTAGTATGAGAGAGCTCCGGCCCCTCCCAGGCCCCCACACGGGCCGCATGGGTGACGTATTGTAGCGCGAGCCTCACCATCTACCCTAGAGCCCAGGACTTTGATGCAATTCCCGTATCTGCAGTATTCAAACCGTATTGGATTTACAATTCCTCGGTATAGCCTCGCAAGAACACAGTGTCTATTTTGTTCCCTACGCCTCGTGTCCAAGCCCCCAAAGGTCTCATCCCGGGGTGGACTTGCTCGCTGCCGATGAAGATGAAGCCAACTCCCACAAAAGTCCCCCAGTCACGGCTCATGTCCTTGAGCCGTCCAAGATATGGTCACTTTTGCAAACCCAGGCACATTTTGCCGCCCTTCCTCTAACCCAGCCTGGCTTCGTCGCATGTGAAAGTCATGTTGCGGATGTCGTGCAACACACCCTCATTCCAAAAACGTGAATAAGTGCGTGTGCAGCACGTTCATTGCCCGCGTGGCGTCGCGGGCTTCTATAACACAAGATATGTTTATCTCACTCGCACCTGCAACGATGAGTTAGCTCTGATTCCATTGTCGAGCCACACCATAACCACCCACCTTGTGAGATCATCTCCAAGTTGACGTTGTGCTCTCCCAGCGTCGAGAACATGCGGCCGGCGACACCAATCATGTTCTTCATGTCCGCGCCCACGAGGCTCAGGATGGCCATTTCTGACAGGACACTGACGTCGCCGCACTCGGCCAGGCTTTGCTTCGCCTTTGCAAAGGCATCCACCTTGGTGCTGCCGGAGTGAATAGCCAATGACACGTGCACCTCACTGGTGGATATGAGATCGACGGAGATGGAATGCTTGTCGAGGATCGAGAAGACGCGTGCAAAGAAGCCGTGCGAGATGGACCGCTTGTTCGAGTGGACGTTGATGACGCTGATGTGATCCTTGATGGTAACCGCCGTGGGGCGCTTGGGGGTCTTGAGGGACTTGGGATCCGATGGCCGTGATCGATGGAGCTGGTGGCCCGCTGACAAAATGGGGTCAGGAATGACGACAGTGCCATTGCCCCGGGGATTCTTGACGTTCTTGATGCGGATCGGGATAGGGGGCTGCGCGCGGATGACTTGGTCCATGGTGAGGTGGTGGATGACCTCGGAGCCATAAAACGTCAACTCGGCAGCCTCGGAGGGCGTGATGGACGGCAGCAACCTGGCCGTGGGGACCTTGGATGGGTCCGCAGTGAAAATGCCGTCAACTTCCTTCCAGATCTGAAGCTCCTCGGCTTTGAGGCCCACGGCACACAGCGCGGCGCAGAGGTCGGTGTATCCGCGTCCAATGTCGCCGTCAATGAGGCTCCCGGGAACGTTGCCGAAGAAGCCCGTCACGACAGGTACCCGGTTCTCGCACGCCGACAGTTTTCTCGCAAAGGCCGTGATGGCGGCCTCGTAGAAGCTTGCGTCCAGCTGGGCCGAGGCGTCGTAGTGCAACGCATCGCACAGGTCGACGTACTCTGCGTCGATGCCCTGGAACATGGCGAGTTAGCATGTCGCCACAGCGCTCGACGAGATGGATAAAGAATACGTACCGCATCTTGCAGGAGCACAGTCATGTACAGACAGGCGAGCTTCTCGCCAAAGCTGATGACGCGGTCCTTGGCTCTCGAATTGATCTCGAGGTTGAAGCGCTTGGCGGCAATCATGTACTCGACGAGCTCCTGGCACTCGGCCTCGATCTTCTTGGAAAGCGACTCTCTCAGGCTGGGGTCCTGGACAAAGGACTCTGCGGCGAGGACGTGGTCTCTGCAAAGGTCCATGATGAGGCCCCTGGCCTGGTCGATCAGCGTGTCTGGAGTATCGGGCTCATCGTCGGAGCTGGAGCCGTAGCCAGCGCCGCTGGAGGCGTAGGCGGCGCCGACTTCCCGCAGCTTGTTGTAGACGGCCAGTAACCTGTTGATTGAGATGAGATGCTGCACTTGGGTGCGGTAAGAGTCGCAACTGCGGGACCGTGACCGACTCACCGACTCGTGGTGCCCTCGGCCTTCTTGCCCGTGCTTCGGGCTGAGCAGACGACGACGACGCGATTCCGAGACAGGCTCGTCCTGGGAAAATGTTAGGCGTGGCTGTGACGCTTGGAGATGTTCAATAGTGAGCATACTTGACAATATCACGGGCAATCTATGCGGCCAGTCCGGGTCAGCGCTTTCATCTTCTCCCATCCCGACGCCGCAATTGGACACGGCGAAACACACACAAACAACGCACCTTGTCGGGGAATTTGCCCACGCTCGTGCCCCCAAACTTCTGGACCACCCAGCCCAGGCTCGGCGAGTTGCTGTACGTCGAGCTCCCCATCGTGCCCCCGCTGCCGCAGTCCCTGGATGCTCGTCGCTCGCCCCGGTTCCGGCCGTCTCAGAGATGCCGACTCGATGCTGGTGGCCGTTCCCTCGCAATTGGTGAGTGAGACCGATGTGACACGGATGTGCGTGTATGTGACGGTCGGATGGATGGGTTGATAGTAGATGAGATGAGTAACAGCGAGTGAGTAATAAAAGTTGAAGATGTCCAGACCCCAGTCGTGGCAGCGAGTGGGACTGGGCGTCGATACGGGGACGCCGACGACGGCGACGCTTCCGGTCGCTGCTGCCAATAGCACCGTCTCAACCGCCAAAAAGATTGCACCGATGCCGAGTGTATACTAATCAATGCCTGACGAGATATGTTGTATGATGATTGATAAATGTGACAAAATACTGCAACAATGAACGAATCGACACCCAAGCAGCTTGGACGCTGCAGCCAACCAGGATCCCTGCGGATTTTTCTCCACGACGAAAGACTAGCCAGATGGCGCAATGGCCTGTGAAGTGACTCGAACCACCCAATGCCACCGATCCCATTCGCCCGTCTTCGGCACCGGGCTGTCGGACGACGGTTTTTTCCGCGCCTTGCCTTTTTCAAGCTTCGCCAACAGCGGCAATTGGTCCGTCCCACCACCACCGCTACTCGTACGAAGTAGGTACAACCACCAACTGGAGGCATCTGGCTCGCGACGACGACATGCGGCGGCTCGTCCCGAGAGCGTGCATGCATCCGCATATGCTTCACCGGGAAAGCCGTCCCGTTATTTCCCTGGCATCGAATAGCCGAGGCAAATCGCACTCGAAGTACATGCGACGCTCCTGCGCTGGATAATCAAGTATTCCACTTGCATTTTTCAAACATCATACCTATCCTGGGAAGCGCACCAGAACTGCGCCCGTCTCATCAGTAGGCCGTACAAAATCCGATTCAAGACAATAACCAGCTCAGGGGCCAACCAAGAGCCAACCAACGCACGCAGCCAGAACAGCAAACCTCCCGTGCGGTCCTCGTACAAGATCCATCACCCCGTAACCTGCCAAGAGGCACAGTCAACGCGCCCGAGGCAGTAAAGGCCATCATGTCTTCGTCCCATCGTCGTCCCAGTCGTCCCTTGATTAGCCCGCTCGCCTTTGTGTGTACACCATTGGGTATAAAGCCACCCGATTGACCCTCCTAAACGCCGCCCACCCATATTCCTGGCCCCCTTGCCAGTGCCAGAATGCGCCATTGTCGTATATGCCCACGAGCCGGCCTATGAGCCAGCTCCCGCGACTGCCAGTTCCGCCCCGGGAACCATCCCTACACTGTCGGACCCGGTAAAGGAGAACTTGTCCATGGGGAACTCCTCCTCTGGCGTCCGGATGCCGATCCCGCTGTCATCGTGCGGGTCGCCGCCGGCGCCCACCCCCGCCGGTGCCTGGCTGCTGTTTTGTGGCGGGGGAAACGGAGCGCGTCCCGGTTGTGTTTGGGACACGTTCGATAGGTTCAGCTCCTCACTGCCGCTGCTGTACCGCGAGTTCTGCCGGCTCGTCTCTTTGATGGCCCCCTCGGGGTTGGCGTCAACGCTCTTGCTCGGTTGCCGGGCCTTCTTTTTCATGAATCCGCCCTGCCCAGCCAGGAAACACACCATTTCGTCCACCCACGTCTTCGTTACCCACCACGAGCCGAAGCTCTTACCCTGGGCTAGCGTGAGGTCTCTCATAACGGCAGTGCCGGCTCTTTCTACACACCAGACGATATCGGTGTGCGGCGCGTAGGGGAACCTGTCTGGCAGACTTTGCAGGAAGCCGACCCATCTGTCCAGGACGTTCTGTCCCGTTGCATTGGCGCCGCTGTTCTCGTCCGCCTGTCGCCCGCTTCGAGACGCCACGTCTCCGTAGATGGTCAGGCACTCCACCTCCCATGGGATGTTGACGGGGTCGAGCAGGTCGCGCATCTCCGTCACCAACACATCCACCACGTCATCCATCCCTCGAGTCGGTATGCACTCTGCCACCTTGCGAGCTCGAATCATGGTAATCCAGTCCAGGTACATCTGGTCGCGGTTTGCCGGATTCGACAGCATGTTGGCCGCCGCGTGCGCCGTGAGGTTGACTCGGAGGGCTCGGTCCAGCAATCCAGCAAAGATGGCTGCGGGCGCCTCCTTGGCCGAGAGAACATGCTGAGGCTGACCCTGGAACGATTCGCGAACGTGAGGCACCAGCCTCTCCGAGATGTTGCGAAGGGTGTCTAGCACGGGCTTGGGGACGACTTGCAGCGTCAGCCCGGAAATGATGCTCATCATCCGTTGATACAAGGCATAGTCGCAGCCTTCGATCCATGGTGCCAAGGCCGCATTTCCAAACAGCTTCTGGACTGGCATCGTTAGGGTGCCCTGGAAAGAAGTATACAGGTGGAAGAAGGTCTTCTCTCGGCAGTACCTGATGCACTCGACCAGTGATGTGCAGTGCGAGCGGTACAAGGCCGACAGGGATTTGGCGGCGTCAGGGTCGGTCCCTGTAGGTAGGTATGCCTCGATGGGAGGCAAGGCGAGGGGCTCCGACTGCTGGACGCCCTGTTCGTCCGCCGACGGAAATGCCAGCTCCAGCGGCGTCTTGGTGGAGGTTGAGTGCATGTTATCGAAGCTACCCAGGTCAGGCTGGTTGTAAAGACTGTGAGATCTGCCCGCAGACTTGGGTTCGTCTGTGTTCTTCTGGTTGTGGCTGACAGTCTGGGGAGAGGGTAGCGAGCCGTGGCCTACGTTACCGTTGGACAGCGATGGCTTGCTGAGTGAGTGTTAGCACAGTAGTCCCGAGGTCACCATTGCGACAAAACATACTTGATACTTGCGAAGCCCCTTGTCTCCGGCAGAGGCCGTGGCACGGGTGGCTGGGACTCCCGCAGGTCCGGCTGGTCCTCTACGAGGGCGAAGTTGACATAGTGGTATTTGGACTCTCCTCGGACACCCAGCCGGCGAGTCTTGAGCCCAGGGAAGAGAACACGGACCAGCTTTCCGAAGCTGGCAGGGTTGAGGACGGTGATGCGCTCCGTCGCACATCGTGATGCGTAGTTGGCATAGACGCGACCTCGGGGCACAGAGCCCTTGCCCTTGGAGCAAACAGAGTTGATCCTACAGTCACGGGTCAGTACATGTATAAAGCTGTGCAGAGGGAACCAGGGCGTACCAAAGCATGGCAAAGACCTGACGGGTACGCTCCGAGTTCGGGCCTCGCTCGTTGCCGTGAAGCTCAATAGCGACCTCCTGGAGCTTGCGGTGTCTGTTGGCGCTGAAGAGCTGTCGCATCTCAAGCTCATTGTTAGCGCTTGATCTTGTGGCAGGCTTGGCCCCTGCAACGCCAGCCATGGAGTCGCCGTCGCCGTCGTCATCGCGGTCCAGCATCTGGCTGTCGCCCTCAGTGAAGCTCACGTTTCCACCAAACTGCTCAGACGGAAGCGGGTGCCTAGCCATGGCGTGCTGCTGCTGCTGCTGCTGCTGCTGCTGATGCTGTTGGTAGGGGATGTGGTGATGCGCCATGGGCGCCGTCATTGACCCATCCATGGCAAATTCGTGGTTGGCAGATTGCATGTGGGTCGCGGCCTGCAGGATCATGTCCTCGGGGGACAGCTGGGCAGCCGAGTTGATTCCCTTGTCGTGCGCATGCTCGTTGGGGAGCCATTGCCCGGCGTACATACCGGAGGTGTCCGTGAAGCCGGAGTGGTCCATGTTGGGCTGGGTGGTGGCGCTGTGGACGGACGTGGTGGAAGCGCGGGACTGCGGTCGCTTCCTCGACTTGGCTGCGGCGGCGGCGGCGGAACCTCGCGCCCCTGGGTTTTCTGTTGTAAAACGAAGGTCAGTTGATAATACATACACGGACGAATGCGCAACGAGCATCTTCCATCCGGTGGCAGCGGTGCAGCTTGCGCGAGGACGGACCTTGTTCCATGCTGAGGGTACACTGTTGTGATCGACGTTGGACGAACTTGCGGGCTACCGAACAACAAACATTGGCCGGACAGGCACAGTCCGACAGCACGAAGGGGAAAAGAAAGAGCAAGGGGAGCAACAAGGAACGACGTCTGGCGCAGTGTCGTCGAGGCTCGCGCAGGGGATCCCGTCAAGCGCGCGCTTGCTGTATTGCTCGACGGCCGACGTCGACTTGCAGCTGTTGTTGTGGTTGTTTTCCTGTTGCGAGGCCAACGGCAGGTGGAGGTGAAAAGAAAAGCACGGGGCGGGCGGGCAGGTGACTTGTGTCGGTACGTACCGCCAGCAGCGGGGCCGCACCAGAACCAAAACAAAGGCGGCTGGCCTGTTGTTCGTGTTAGGTAAGCACGGACGGAGGCTAATTACCCAGAATTCCAGATCGTGGATGCAGCGATCAAGGCGGGGCTCCCAGTACACAGCAGCACAGGCAAGAAGCGCTACAAAAAGCTATGAAGCTACCGAGTATCGTACAAAGTCGGTACCAAGTACGGAGTAGCTTCCACTGAATGAATAGCTTGCACTGAATGCCTCAGCTTGCACTGAAAAGCTCCCACTGAATAGCTCCGGGTGAAGATCGCGGTCCCAAACTGCAACCCCGCTGATAAATGCTGCAGCTCCCGCTGGACGAGCCCACTGCAACATGACGGCCACCATGCAGGAACACGCCTCTTCTCACACATCACATCTGCTCGTACTCCGCAGTCTACTCCGTATACTTGTAGCCTGGGCCATCCATGTTCTCCAACCAGCCAACCTGTGGCCAAAACAAAGGAGTTATCCTTGTTTGCTCTGCTGCGAGGGACTGTCCCGAGGACTGGCCGCGGAATATCCGGCCCTACCATCGCTGCTAAGGACCGAGTAAATAGCCTAGCGTCGGCATCAACAGGGCACAAGTCCCATAACATGCCCACTATCTGCCTCATTTGCACAGTCTCACTTGGCCAGATTCTTGGAAACACGCACACGTCAGTCGCACGGGCCATTCCCTCATCGTCGCTTTCGGGCTCCTTTGCGACTCCACGCTCCCGCGCCACTGACGCCGAACCAACCTCTCCCACTTCCACATCACCACCTTGCTCTGCCTGCTCCCCTCGAACACAGCTGCATCACAACACTCTTCTTGCTCTAAGCATCCATCGCATCGACCGCGCCTCTTGCCTCGCCGTAACATCGCCGCATCTCGCAGCCCTTATCTCTCCCGCGCACATCCGAGCTTCCGCTTGCCCAAGATGTCCTCCGCACAGGAAAAGGCCCAGAACTACCTCAGCTCTCTCGACAGAGAGGTCCGTTGACCATCGCGCACCACAATACGCTCGAGAGATCCGCTAACAAGCATATCCAGCTGTCCAAGTACCCGGCCCTCAACAACCTCGAGAAGTCTGCGGGCATCCCCAAGGCCTATGCTGTCATCGGCGTCGGCGCCCTCTACTTCTTTCTCATCATCTTCAACCTCGGTGGCCAGCTGCTCACCAACCTGGCCGGCTTCGTCATTCCCGGCTACTACTCGCTCAATGCGCTCTTCACCTCCAACAAGGACGACGATACCCAGTGGTTGACGGTACATTGTCCCCGCGCACAATGTGGCTCGTTGCGGCCGCGCTAACGTCGTTGCAGTACTGGGTCGTCTTCTCTTTCTTCACCGTGATTGAGAGCTTCTTCAACATTGTCTACTGGTTCCCATTTTACTTCATCTTCAAGTTTGTTTTCCTCCTGTGGCTGTCGCTGCCCATCTTCCGGTACGTCTCCCCATCCTACTACCAACGCAGAACAGGCACTAAGTTGCTGGCCCAGTGGCGCCGACATCATCTTCAACTCCTTCATGGCTCCCACTCTTGGCCGATACTTCCAGCAGCCCAGCTCGACCTCTTCGGGCCTGCGCTCCAAGACTGGTGGCATCGACAAGTCCGAGTAAAGTGCAAGCACCGCACCAGCCTCGCCACGCAGAGCCTAGGGAACACTGCCTGCGTACAATATTTCAACTGCTCGGCTAGGTGCTGATGGTGGCGATGAACAACACAAAATTGTAGCCATGGATAATGGACAACTTGGCCTCGCACCGCAAGCTACGACTGGCGTATGTATGCTTTCCTCGGCTTGCGGGGGCGGGAGTTGGCTAGGACAGGAGCTGACGCCTGGGGGCGACGAGAGATTTGTTTTAGAGTTTCTATGATTTGGGACGTTGAATGGCGCTATGAAACGGCTTGTTTCTAACGTTCGGGGGGAAGGGGGGTTGCGAAACACGGCGTGGCTGTTCTGATCTTGGTGTCTGCGATAGCTGTAGGATACCTCGGGCTGAATGACTGAGCTCCGCATTACGTATGTCGTCCTCTCCAGCTTGTGATGGGCGTCCAACAACGACGGATGCGGCTTCGCGTTGTCTTGTCAAGCCACGGTTCACGAGCCATGGGACTAGGCTGCGAAGCGGAGGATCCCGACTTCTCTGGGAAGCTCCAGCCCAAGATGCCAGCCTGTTCAGTCATGTTGACATCAGTGTAGCATCCACCGAGCTCATGTGTGGCTGTGTCTCCATGGGATGGGAGTTGCTGCGCCACGTCCCGAATTGACAAGCTGCCCTGAATTGGCCTGCGCCTGCTGCAGTCAGCATTCAGCTCGCACCACGATTATGAAACTGTTCCTCCGACGTTTCCTCGGCCAACGCACTGACTCTCCCCTTTCTGCAAACCCCGTTTTCCAGGCTCGTCTCGTCACCGGTCATCCATCTCAACATGACGATGCGCAACCGACGACGGGTTCAGCATCGAGCATAGGCGCGCGCAGCGCTCCGAACCGCCGAACAACCGCGGCCGCAGTCAATTCAGCTGATCTCGGCCTTCCCTTGGAGGGTATATGCGGCCGTCCAACATGCAATTGAGCCCTTTGCAGTCGCGACTCGCAGCATCGCTTGCGGCCTCGCTATTTCTCCTGGCGCTGTACTTGCTGCTCTTCTCGCCCAACGTCGCCCTGGCTGCGGAGCTGCCCCTCGACTCCTACGACCTGGTTGATGCGCCTCATGAGATCGGCGACGCCCTCCAAGGAGCGGCGTCTTACGAGCCGGAATTCGATTTGTTCGACCGCAGCATCATTGGACGAGCGCCGCCGGGCGTAGCAACACTCGAGAGCAACAAGCCCAGGGCGCTGAATCTTCAGCCTGGCAAGACGGCGTGCTACTTGGTTGAGAAGAGTGCCATATTTGGAACTGACGACTCTGGCAATGTCTCCAGGGCAGGCGGGAAAAGGGATGGCAGCAGCACTGGTGGCGCTCCATCGCAAGCCTCAAACACGGCGTCCAAGACGCTCTATCTCTCTGCGAATGCCTGCCTGCTGCCATACTTTGCGGGATCCAACGACAAGAAATCGAGCCCTCCGCAGCTGATACTCTCTGTCTCCAATTCTACTGAGGCTGGATGCCAGAACCTCTCAATAGACCCAAAAGACGTAGGGGTAACGTCGTTTGAAGAGGGCGCGGCCATGTACAGCTTGAATGCGACAGGCGACATCTACGTTGGCATCACGGCGCCAAACGTCTCGTCAGACTTCCAAGGAGTGTATAACTTTGAAGTGGCTGCGTCGCTGACCGACTACTTTCATCAGTATCAAAAGCGTGATGCTGCCGAGCTCTTATGGATGGACAGCGACTCGACCTCTGCACTGCTCGTTACTAGGAACCTGACGGAAAATCAGGCGGACATCCGGCGGATCATGGACCAGGAGCCACCGTACGAACTATTCGTCAGTAACAAGGACTCAGCAGCCACCGACGGTCTGAAACACTCTGCCTGCGGATTACAGCAAGCCTCCCAGATTACGGCGAACAGTTTGAGCAACGGCAAGTTGAACAGCCCTGTCAGGACCGGGATGACTTTGAGGGGGCCCGGCAGCCTCCCCAAGCAGCAGTTTTACTTTGTTTCCCTCAATGCTAGCTCGTCTTATACCGGGATCCTCGTCAAGAAGTCGAACGTTTCGGCCCACGAAAAAAGACAAGTAGGAGACTTTGGCCCTGGAAGCGTTGTCTTTGAAGCCACCGAATTCCAGACGGTCTCTGGTAGGTTATACTCGATATCGTGAACTAGTTGGATGCATGGCCTCTGACACAGAACAGGGACAAATTGCAAGGTAGTCACGGACCTCGAGTTCTGCAACGAGATCCAGTATGCGGTGCCAGGGAACGACAATAAGTACAACAGCACGGCGCTGGCGCGGGCCTACGATGACTACGCCAAAAAGATGTACGCCAACTTTGAGACGGTGATGATGCAGATACAGTGTGAGGCACCGAACACATCTCTGTACTCGCTGGCAAGAAACTGCGACGACTGCAAGGCGGCCTACAAAAAGTGGCTTTGCACAGTGAGCATACCGCGATGCGAGGACTTTGCGAGCAGCAACCAGTTTGCCCTCACGCGCAACGCTGGACAAGCGTTCCCGAACGGGACCCTGCTGGCAGACGACGTAAGGAATCCGCTGATGGCGGTGCCGTATTCCAACGCCTCACGGAACCCGTTTATCGATTCCGAAATTCAACCGGGCCCGTACAAGGAGATTCTCCCATGCGATGACGTCTGCTACGAAGTCGTCCAGAGCTGCCCGGCCAAGATTGGCTTCAAATGCCCTCAGCCAGACTTGATGAGCTTCGCCTATAGCTATGGGCAGCGAGACAAGAACGGTTCCATGGTATCATGCAACTATCCTGGCGAGGCGCGAACTCCCATGAGTGCGGCCAGGAACCTGTTGCCCGACTTGATTCTGCTCAGCGGCGTCTCCATTGCGGCAGCCATGTCGTTGGGTTGAAGCAGGCGCAATGGATGAATATACAACCAGGATGTGCGATAAGCACATGAAACTAGATGCGCGGCGATCATATACGATACACCGAAGGGTTTAGACGACGCGCCGGAAGACATCTACCTAGTGTGGTTATATGGACGGTTCAATGGCTCATTGCAGGCAGTGATATAACCGCGCCGGAGATGTGGCAGGGGAGGCCATGGCTGTCTGAGCTTCCCTCCAGATACTACGCCGAGGAAGGAGTTGGCGAATCTCCAAGCCTGCATAGGGCCGCCTTCAGCATGGCCGTCGGCTTGAGCGGATTGGGGTGTTGGTTACGGGCCGAAGACGCCTTCTCGGCGTCTGCGAAGGGCCAGAGATTTTCTACGGACAAAATGACGAGACGCATATATGACAGGACAGCGACACAGCTACAGGGCCCTACAACTTGACATCTGCATGGGCCTCGCCTCCGCATCCGATCACGAATCGCAAGTACAGTACGATTACTTGTACATAGCTTGGATGCAGCGTCGCATTGATGATTTGGATTAGATGCCAGGACGGACGGGCAGCAATTGCTCTGGTGCTGCGTGCCAAGGGCTATGAAAGATACTGGAGAATAGAAACAATATCCCATCCTGCAAGACGACCATGACTGCCGTGATGTTTACGCATACTTGGAAAGGACGGGGAAAACAGGGCCATGATGTGGAAATATTGCCCTTGAGCGGAGGAGTGAAGTCGTGAAGCTCATGTTGCCGGCTGCGGCCCCTCACCATCTGTCGGAGGTGGGGTCGAAGTCTGGCCATCATTCACAAGCAAACGCCGAAGCCATCGGCAATTGAACCATCACCTTGTCAATCTTACCGGTACACCTCCAACGTGCCAATTGCAGCTGCGAACACCAACGCTCAACTCGATCACTATGACGACTCTTTCACTGCAGGACGTGGACAATAAGGTACAGGGCCGTCTGGCTCTGGTAACTGGGTCGACGTGGGTAGCCCCTGTTCCAACACCACCTGAGTGAGGGTGTACGTACGACTGACATGACATGTCTGCTTGCAGTGGAGGTATCGGGTCGGCTTGTGCAAGGGCATTAGCTGCTGACGGGTGCGATATCGCGCTGCATTATTCGTCCAGCGAGGTAACGCCATCCTCGTAGAAGCACAGGCGTCGTGGAGGCGAGCTGACGGCAACGCACCTCACAGGAGAAAGCCGAGACCCTCGCGCGAGAGCTCAAGGAAAGACACCCCTCCCAGCTCTTCATAACCACCCGGGCAGACCTCTCGTCACGCGACGCCACCCGCAGCCTCGTCCCCAACGTGCTCGGGCACGCCGCCGTGGCGGGCAAGCACACCGCCGTGTCCATCCTCGTGGCCAACGCGGGCGTGGGCCGCCGCATCCGCGACGTCGCCGACATTGGCGAGGACGACTGGGACGAGATCATGGAGGTCAACGCGCGCAGCCAGTTCGTCGTGACGCGGGCCTGCGCGGAGGGCATGCGCGCCCAGGGATGGGGCCGCGTGGTGCTGGTGGGGAGCATCGCGAGCCGGGGCGGCGGCATCAACGGGTGTCACTACGCGGCGTCCAAGGGGGCCATGACGTCCATGGGGCTGAACCTGGCGACGGTGCTCGCGCCGGAGGGCGTGACGGTGAACATCGTGAGTGTCCGGGTGGAGTTGCGTCGGGACGCGGCGGCTTACATGCGATTGCAGGTCCAGCCCGCCATGATTGGGGCGACGGGCATGATTCCGACTCCCAAGTCACGGTACGCGCTACAATACTACACCTGTATCATGCTTGCTGACACGATGGACAGGACGTGGAAGAGCACCGACAGCATAGAGGAGCTCAAGGCCTCCGACCCCGGCCTCGGAATCGCGGCCAGCGTGCCGATGCATCGGCTGGGCATGCCGGAGGAGGTGGCCGGCGTCGTGTCCATGTATGGCCCTGTTCCTTCCATGACTCGGCTGCGTGGATATACTGACGTGCTCGATGTAGGTTTGCAAAGACGGGGTACATGACGGGGCAGGAGGTTTTGCTGGCCGGAGGGTTGAAGTAGAACGTTGCTTGGGATGCAGAAACGCCAGGAAGCATGCAAACCGCGGGAATCTACACACAGTGGCCATTCGTTTAATTCCCCAATTTGATCAAGTCAGACCGCGTCCTGTGAAGCCAAGCGTGTAAGCGTCCCGCACGCCGAGCCCTGTCCGTCGGCGCCACACCCGACCGACGCCGCGCCGAGCCTTTTCGCCGTTTCTCCGTGCCCAGACCAGCGCCTCTCCACGGATGCAGCCCCAGCGCCGATCGGCGCACAACGCGGGGGTCGGCGTTGCGTGGAGGGAGGAGGTGAGCAAGCGTGGCCAAGGTCCGGTCCGTGGGGGTCACACGGCGCATCGGCCCGGCACTTTCGGGTGGAGCCCCCGGAAGTCGTCCCGATTGCACCGCGGAGGCCACCCGGCGCCGGCGCTCGGATCTGCCCCCGATTTGGGGCCGAGGGGCGAGGTTTCGTTGGCTCGGCTGCAGCTCCGCGGGACGGGCCACCCGCAGGAAATAGTCATCGTCGTCATTCACTACATGGCGGGCGTCGGCACCCTCGCTCGTTCTGCTGATCACCGCGCCCGGGTAGTGTCGACGTGCATGCATGTAGCATATAAGACGCCGAGCTGCCTGCCCGACTGCCCGCACTCGTGATACGCGCCTCAAGGCCTCACCTGCCACCCCACGGCGCACATTGCTTACTCGAGACGCGACAATGCGGCTGACGCTGTGCAGCCTCGCGCTGCCCCTCGGGGCCGCCGCCCTGGCCGTCTCGCCGCCGGTGCACCCAAGCCGCGAGTCTCCCCGTCATGCCTCACCCCGTCGACGCGTCCCGCTGACATGCGCCCAGCCCAAGGCAAAGGCACCGGCCGCTGGGCCGCCGCCTACGCCGCGGCGCGCGACCTGGCGCGCCAGATGACGCTCGAGGAAAAGGCCAACCTCACGCGCGGCTTCCAGCGCGACGACAACGTCTGCGCCGGCAACACGGGCTCGGTGCCGCGCCTGGGCTGGCCAGGCCTGTGCCTCCACGACGCGGGCAACGGCGTCCGCGCGACTGACATGGTCAGCGCGTACCCCTCGGGGCTGCACGTCGGCGCCAGCTGGGACAGGAACCTGACGTACCGGCGGGGGGTGTACATGGGCAAGGAGTTCAGGGCCAAGGGGGGTGAGTCGCACGCTCCAGCGGCGAGGGCAGGGAACGCGCGCTGACGGCGACGGCACAGTCAACGTTGCCCTCGGCCCCAACGCCGGGCCCCTGGGCCGCACGCCCCTCGGCGGCAGAAACTGGGAGGGCTTCTCGGTCGACCCGTACCTGTCGGGCCAGCTGAACGCGGAGACCATCGCGGGCTACCAGGACGCGGGCGTCATCGCCAACCTCAAGGTAGCTCCCCCTGGCTGACCGGCCGTGTCCGAGGCTCACATCACGCGCGCGCCCAGCACTTCATCGGCAACGAGCAGGAGACGTACCGCCGCCCCTACTTCGGCGTCGAGGCCGTCTCGGCCAACATCGACGACCGCACGCTGCACGAGTACTACCTCTGGCCCTTCATGGACGGCGTGCGCGCGGGCGCCGCCTCGGTCATGTGCGCGTACAACCGCGTCAACAACACGTACGGCTGCGAGAACAGCAAGCTGCTGAACGGCGTGCTCAAGGGCGAGCTCGCCTTCGACGGCTTCGTCCTGCTCGACTGGAACGCCCGGCACGGCCTGGACAGCGCGGCTGCCGGGCTCGACATGGTGATGCCGCTGGGGGGCGCCTGGGGCGCCAACCTGTCGCAGGCGGTGCGCGACGGCTCCGTGAGCGAGGCGCGGGTGACGGACATGGCCACGAGGTAGCTGCTCCCTCCACGATGCTGTGTCCCGCGAGGACCGCCGCTGACGCTGACGTCCACCAGGATCCTCGCCGCCTGGTACCTCGTCGGGCAGGACGCGCCCGACTTCCCGCCGCCCGGCGTCGGCATGAAGAACCTCACGCAGCCGCACGCCCCCGTCGACGCCCGCGTGCCCGCCTCCAAGCCCGTGCTGCTCGCGGGCGCCGTCGCGGGCCACGTGCTCGTCAAGAACGCGCGCGGCGCGCTGCCCCTGGCGCGGCCCGCCATGCTGTCCGTCTTCGGCTACGACGCGTCCGTGCCGCCGACCAAGAACGCGGACGCGCTGTTCCAGCTCGGGTACACGTCGTCCCGCGAGATGGGCCAGGCGGTGCTCGGCACGCCGCGGCACTTTGACCAGGCGGCGCGCGGGGGGACCATCGTCGTCGGCGGCCGCGCGGGCGCCAACGCGCCCCCCTACATCAGCGATGTAAGTGGCGATATCACACCCTGCGGCGTCGACCGTGCCCCTGACGAGAGCGCCAGCCCCTGAGCGCCATCCAGCAGCGCGCCGCCGTCGACGGCACCTGGGTCAACTGGGACCTCGCGTCGGCCGACCCGGACGTCAACGGCGCGTCGTCGGCGTGCCTCGTCTTCATCAACGCCATGGCCACCGAGGGCTGGGACCGCGACGGGCTGCGCGACGACGCCAGCGACGGCCTCGTGCTGCGCGTCGCCGCCAAGTGCGCCAACACCGTCGTCGTCGTCCACGCCGCCGGCGTGCGCCTCGTCGACGGCTGGATCGAGCACCCCAACGTCACCGCCGCCGTGCTCGCCCACCTGCCCGGCCAGGACAGCGGCGCCGCCCTCGTGCGCCTGCTCTACGGCGAGGCCGCCTTCTCGGGCCGCCTGCCGTACACGCTGGCGCGCGACGAGAGCGACTACGCCGTGTACGCGCCGTGCGGCCGCGGCGCCGACAACACGACGAGCCCGCAGTGCGACTTCGCCGAGGGCGTCTACCTCGACTACCGCGCCTTCGACGCCCGCAACGTCACGCCGCGCTTCGAGTTCGGCTTCGGCCTGAGCTACACCACCTTCCGCTACGCGGGCCTCGCCCTGGCCCCCGGCGCCGGCCTCCGCGCGTCCGCCGCCGGCGACGGCGCCGGCGACCTCT
>JALHCC010000200.1:0-39044 GCA_024340765.1 Tolypocladium cylindrosporum | reverse complement strand
TCCTCCTCCTCCTCCTCCTCCTCCTCCTCCTCGGTCCTCCTCCTCATTCTCATCCTCCTCTTCACTTATACGCCGCGGTTCCATCCTCGCCATGGCAGTCTCCGCCCCCCGGAAAGCCCGCCCCCGTCTCACCCCCTTCAGCTTTGGTGACGTCGTCGACTGTCCGTTCCCGACAGTCACCGCCGCCTTCTATCACCAAGCCTCCTCCTACCCTTCCTCCACAGCAGTTCGCGATCTCTCGGGCGCCACGCCTCGGGAGTTGACGTATCGTGAACTCGCCGGCCATGCCCAGGCCCTTGCGTTGAGGCTCCGCGCCCTCGGTGTACAGCCACACCAGCGGATACCCCTCGTCGTCAAGCGAGGACTGGAGATGCTGGTCGGGATATGGGCTATTCTGTCATGCGGTGCCCAGTACATCCCCCTTGACGGTGGCGTCGTCCCGGACTCGACCATCCGGCACGTCGTCGACCAGTCCGAGGGAGAGATTGTCCTGTGCCTCAGCTCGACAGAATACCGCATCCGAACCCTATTTCCGGGCCTCACCCCTGTACTCATCGACCAATGCATGACAGCTCACACGGACTTCTCGGTCGACCACTGGATTGACCTCGCGACCCCTCATGCAGGGTGCTATGTCATTTACACGTCGGGTTCGTCGCCCCTCGGCACTCTTGAACACTTGCTGGCGTCCGCAGCCCTGTACTGATGCAACGCGCAGGCACCACCGGCAAGCCCAAGGGCGTTGACGTCACGCACAAGAACGTGGCCAATCTTGTCTGCCTCTTCCCCGGGGGGTTAGGGGTCCGGCCAGGGATGTGCGTCGGACAGGTCCTCAATATAAGCTTTGACATGGGTAAGCAGCCTGTCTCGCCACATTCACGATCGCGCACCCCGTACTGACTGCTACGTAGCCGCGTGGGAGATCTTTGCGTGTCTGTGCAATGGCGGAACCCTTGTAATCCGGGGTTCAAAATGGGAGCCCACTATCCGGGAGGTGAGTTGCCATGCCCGAGTCATGGCACAGCCAGCCGCCGCTGACCTACGATGCGCCAGCTCGACGTCCTCATATGCACCCCTACCATCCTGTCAAAGTACCACCCGACCCAGTACCCCAAGATCAAGATAGTTGCCACGGCAGGGGAGCCCACGTCCCAGGCCCTCGCGGACCTCTGGGCCACGCACGCCACCTACTGGAACTGCTGCGGCCCTACGGAGACGACCATAGTCAACACCATGTCGAGGCATGTCGCCGGTGAGCCCATATCCATTGGCCGGCCGACACCAAACAACACGGTATACATCCTCGACGACGACAGCGAGCAAGTCCCCGTGGGTGTGGCTGGAGTCATGTGGGCAGGGGGCCACGGCGTATCTCGTGGCTACGTGGGGCTCCAGTCCAAGACAGAGGAGGCCTACATTCCAGACAAGTTCTGCAACGATGGGTAAGACGAGACTCCGGCGAGCAACCCGTTTTGGCACAGGCTAACAATGTCTCATCAGATCGCACATGTACTGTACCGGCGACTTGGGCCAATGGAGACAAGACGGGGCCATTGAGATCATGGGTCGCTGCGATGACCAAGTCAAGGTTAAAGTGAGTAGTTGCCCCAGTGACCTCGATACGTTGCGGCTTCCTGACTTTCCGAAAAGGGGTTCCGCGTGGAACTCGACGGTGTCTCATCGTCACTGGCATCGGCCCCCGGGGTCTCCCGTGCAACAGCATTGCTGATTGACGGCGATATTCACGGCTTTATTGTCCCGTCGAAACAAGACATTGAGGGCATTCTCGATCACGCACGGAAACTTCAGCCATACTACGCCATTCCAAGCACGGTCCACCAACTCGACGAGTTTCCCACCACCGCCAATGGAAAGATCGACAAGAGGGCTCTGCGGGCACTGGCTGCTGAGCGCGAGATGGATGAGAGGCGGCCCAGTTCTCCCGCCAAGACGGCAAGTGAGTGCGGCACTCTCGTCGAAACCCGGTCGATCTCGACGTCGTCGACCTTGACGGCCGTGTCTGAGAAGTTCAATCTCGACCTCACCCAGGATGTCCCCGAGAAACAGTGGCCGCAGCCACTGCGGGGTCTCCGGCACAGGATCCTCATCATCTACCGTCTTCTGTTCAGTTTCGTTGGCATTTTGAACATTGGTGCACTCGTCGCTATCATCCTGGTGCACCCTAACCCCGAGTGGCTCGGCACCCTCACAGCCGCCAATCTCGTCACGGCCGTGCTCGTGAGACAAGACGTGGTCATCAATATCCTCTACACGGTCTTCTGCTCGATGCCAAAGGCCGCTCCCCTATGGATGCGAGCCAGCTGCGCCAAGATTTACCACCTCGGCGGCGTGCACTCCGGCGCCGGTGTGTGTGCCACGTCATGGCTCGTCGCGTCCACGGTCAGGTCAACGGTCGCATACTCGCAGAAGAACACCACAGATTCGCTGGCGACTCTGGTGGTCTCCTGGCTACTCTCTGCGCTCTGCTGCACCATCGTCGGCTTTGCCTGGCCGACGTTCCGCAAGCGGTACCACAACCTGTTTGAGCGCCTGCACCGCTTCCTCGGATGGACCGCGTTGTGCCTGTTTTGGGTACGCACGGTCCTGTCCGTCTACGATGCCACCCCGGCTGGCGAGGACCTTGGTCTTGCTCTTATCCGAAGCCCTGGGTTCTGGATGCTCGGTGTCGCGACTTGTAGCATTGCCTCGTCGTGGTTCTTCCTCCGGAAGGTGCCCGTCAACGCGGTGCCGCTCTCGGACCACGCGATCCAGCTCAACTTCAAGTACACCGTGCCCGTCAACGGAAGCTTTACGCGCATTTCCACCCGGCCCCTGCTTGAGTGGCACTCCTTTGCGACGATCCCTCAGCCCCAGCCTTCAGAATTGACTGGCGAACCAGGCTACTCACTCGTGGTCTCGAACGCTGGCGATTGGACCAAGGCTTGCATCCGCAACCCGCCGACGAAGCTCTGGGTGCGCGGTCTGCCGGCATGCGGTGTCATGCGCATCGCCACTCTCTTCAACCGGGTCGTCGTCATCGCGACAGGCTCCGGCATTGGCCCGCTACTGGGCCACATCAGCCAACCCAGCTGCCCTACGCAGCTCATCTGGTCTACGCCGAATCCCGAGAAGACCTTTGGAAAGGGCATCATCGACACCATCCGCAGGTCTATCCCGAATGCCGTCATCCACGACACGAAAGCCAAGGGGCGGCCGGACCTGGTCAAGATGGGCTATAACTTGGCCAAGGACTTTGGCGCCGAGGCCGTGATTATTATTGCAAACGAGAAGATAACAAAAAAGGTTGTATATGGCCTCGAAACACGAGGTATTCCTGCATATGGAGCTATCTGGGATAGCTGAAGGCGTTTTTGTACTTATGGACGGAGGTTTTTCTGCATTTCTTCTCCTGTTCTTGGGTCAGATAATTTTGCGGTGGGGGAATTTCCTAGCTCCTTTCGATACTGAAGCGTGTAAGGGATACCATCATGAATACTACATTACTACATTCATCTTCTTCATCTCTGCTACGTGGACGTGGTTAGGTGCAGGCGTGGCTCGACTCACATCACTGCCAGGATGCCCCTGGCCCGGAAATCGGCCCCGCTCGGATCGGACGCTAGTGTTTGTGGGGCCGTCGGACCGGCCCGAGCCAAGATCTGCTGGTGGCAGATGCATTTTCACAGCGCCAACCATCAAGAAAGTAATCACGTATCTGATGGCAAATCACGGAAGATGTGCTGCTGAGAGCGATGTTGTGATGCACCCCTCAAACTATGCATTCCTCTGTTGAACTGGCTGCACATTAACCTGCCCCACACTTCGTCCAGCCCTCCATGTTGCGGTGAAAATGCAGGCGCTGTTTTTGTAGTACTGTTTGGTCAAGAACAACACCATGCCTTCCAGGAGTCACAGAGCGACAGGCTCAGGAATCGCCGCCATTCCGACTGCATTCTCCGTCACACTTAACGACCTTCAAGTTGGTGTCTCGCAGGGTCACCCTCGTCGAACCTGCCGGCATGTCGGCGGCGGCCGAAACATCGGCAGGTCAGAATTCGATTCAACAGGAAAATGAAACGGAAGTCCGGCATGGTGTAGAGATTTTGGTCGATATTTATTGCGGGGTCTGGAGGTTGTTTGTTCGGTCTGGAGTGTTCTTCGGTCTGGGGTGCGTTGTTCGATCTCGTGCGTGATATGTAGTGCGCCAGAAGGCTGTGAACTGGCGTCGGTTGGATTGTGAGGCCGTTGTTTGGGTTTGGGACCAAAGCAGCGAGAAGACGAAGGCAGTTGAAGATGCGAGACGTCAGGGTGAAGATGGAGAAGGGAAGGACAGAAGAGGGCCCTCGGACCAAATTTCTTGACCAAGCCGTTGTCAACGACTCGTAGAGTTTGCATGCTGCACGACGCGGTGAAAAGGTCACGCTACAGAGGCCAAGCCAAACAGCAAATGAAGAAAACGAGCATCTAGATTGAACCGAATCCCGACACCTGAAGCGGAGATTCACTGCTCACAAGTACGTGGCCAAACTCGCGACGTCATAGCAAGCTGAGCTGTCCTCGAGCAGGAGCGCATGCGGTACGTACGAGGTTAGAGTACATGACCAGCAGACATTGAGTCATCCCGGCAACAAGATCAGTTCTCGCCTGTTGGCTGTTGTTTGCATCTGTACAAGTCGCCAGCCGATCACACAGTATCTCCAGTGCCACCAGCCGAAACCAATCGGCCGTTTGCTGCTGTTGTATAGACGGCCACATGAGCCAGAGACTCGGAGTCGGGCAGTAAATTGCCTGCCGAGCTTTGACAGGGATAGCAAAACCGTTGGCTGAGCCATGGTACAACCAATCATGAGGCACGAACGATGCGGGGCTCGGGCGTTATAAAGTCTCCGATGCCCGGTCCAGTCCCACCTCACACCCTGACTTCATGATGCCACCTTGGAGGAAACGTCGTTGTCAACGAGCCGCATCGCTCGTTCGTATATACTGACGAGACCAACCGCTCAACAACGTTAACAGCGTCTGTGCGTGCAGTTGGAGATGGAGACCCGTTTGAAGAACCGGACCAAAACGACCAGCGCGGGCCCAGTCGAGGCCGTGAGCCTGAAACCGCGAGCATGCGCCAACTGCGCCCGACTCAAGATCAAATGCCGGTGGCCGGAGCCGGCGACCGAACTGCCGGAGAAAGGCTGCGCAAGGTCCGTACGCCCAGCTGCTTCTAGTCCGCCTGAAGCTGAGCTCACCCTGGTTAGATGTGGGCGGATGAAGCTTGTCTGCGAGATTCCGCCGGCGCAAAGGCGGAGGAGGGGCAAGTCAACGTAGGTGTTCCGCAATGGGCGGTCTGTAGACATGCAAATGAATCCATCTGCTGATCAGCCTCAGACGGGTGGCCCAGCTGGAGCAGAAGATTGACGGCATCGTATCCCTGCTGGCTGCGCATCGCCACAATCAAGCAAATGGGCCACCATTGACACCAGAGAGTCTACAGACTCCCCAAGCCAGCCGACAGCCAATGATCGAGACATTATCTGACACACCCGGCGTCAGGAACCGATCAGATGCCGATGAGGCCGGGGGCTTGTCGACCTTTGAACTATTCCCAGGCTTTCGCCTCACCAGTGAACAAGCGCTCACCTACCTCGACGTCTACAAACAGGACTTTATGCCAAACTACCCATTCGTCATCATACCCCCAACCACAGACGCATGCACGCTTTATTCTGAATCCCCGTCTTTGTTCTGGGTCATCATGTCGGCAGTGGCGCCGCAGTCACCCGCGGTCCAGCAAGGCGTGAAGAAATGGCTCCGACAGTACATTGCCGAGCACATGATGGTCCAGCAAGAAAGGTCACTGCAGTTGCTTCAAACGCTCCTCCTCCACCTGGCTTGGTACGCTTTCCCAGTAGCCCTCGCCAGGCCTACCACTTATTCTGACTAGGGGCGACTACCATTACTACATCTACTCGGATGCGACAAACCTCGTGCAGCTGGCCATGGCCCTGATCATCGACCTGAGGCTGGACAAATGCCCGGCGTCTGGCCTCTTGAGCTCACGGTCGCTGCTTGGGGAAGCCTGGACTGCGATCAACAAAGGTAGCCCGTATCCCTTTGGAACTTCCCATACATCTGCCGAGAAACGAGCGGTGCTGGGATTCTACCACTCCACATCACTGTAGGTCTTGGCGACAGAATCCTAGCGTGTTGTCCCAGACAGCTGACGTAGTTAGGGTATCGTCGTTGTTTCGGCGTGGCCCTCAACTTCCGTGGAACAACTATCTATCGCAGTGCTGCGAGTCTCTCGTCGAGGCAAGAGAATACGAAACCGATCATTATCTAGTAGCAGTGGTGAAAATGCAGCGCATCGCCGACAGGGTCTACGGCATACTGCCTTGCACCGGAACTGCAGATGAGGAATCAAGCATCTATCGGCCGCCTCTCGAGGTAGCCATCAACAGCGTTCGTGCAGAGCTCGATGACTTTGCGAATACTCAGCCCAGCATAGTTCACCAGAACAGTGAGTCGTACCCCTGCTACCACAGCTGCCCCCTTGCTGACAACATTAGCCATCTTTTGGGCCTGCTACCACGTCCTGGTCCTGCGTCTCTATGAGCCCGTCATCTCTATGCGTGCTCCCCCTGCATCCAGCTCGGATGAATTCTCCACCCAGCCTTTTCAGCGCACCGAGTCTCTGTGGAAGTGCCTGCAGTCAGCTGCCGACTGTTTCGGCGCGTTGCTAGCCATCCCCGCCGCGCAGCTGCCCTCTCTTCCGTTGACAGCGACCGGGCTTTTGGCCTTTGCCATTGTGACCACTTCTCGTCTCTTGCTGCTCGATTCTACCCGCGACTGGCAACCAGAACTAGCGCGCCAGAAACTGGATTTCGCTGCTGCCCTGCAGCGGATATCAGACTGGTTCGAAGAGGGCGATCGCTGGGCGAAAGTGGCTGGGAGGAGACGGCGCCTGCAAGATGGCAAGGAAAGCACTCATTGTCAATACACCTGGAAATTGCGATGGATCCGACAATGGTACCTGTCGAAGCTTTCCCCAAAGCCAGCGTCATTGCCACAACAGCCTCTGGGTGGCCCAGGTCAACCTGTAGGGGCGAATGAATGGCCCGATGTTCTCATGGACTTTGATTTCTGGCCGGAGCTCGTGCCCATGCAGGATCCAAGTCTTCAGACGCCATCCATCACGGGGTGGCTGCTTTAGAGTCGACATGTATACAACGTTCAAACATACAACGTTCAAACATCAAACCCCGGCTTATGTGTAGTTCATTTCAAACTATAGAATACATTTGACTGAAAAGAAACTTGCAATAAGAGTTGGGTTAACCCTTCGGCTTCCATGCGACAAGATGCTCGTGCTTGCCTCGCCCAAAATCCAGTCCCCCGCCAGGCTTCCCTCGTTCCTTGATACTAGGACTCAGTTCACGTACAGCCCCACCTGGCCACAAACATCAACGGATTCGAATTCTATGTCAAACCAAGACATCTTTGGAATGATCCTCCAGTAGAAGTTTGCGTCGTGGTCCGTCGCGACAAAGCCAATCAGATCAAGCAGATCCATCTTCGCCGCGGTGTTGGCCCAGTAGGAAGCCAGAACATTGGCCATCGTGGTCTGTTGGCTATAGCCGAGCTTGGAGGGAATCAGTGTCTTATAGGAAATTTTGAAGCCCTGGCCGGCATGCAGAACTTGTTCACGTTTATCGCTAGAACCGGGGTTGATATCGCGAAGGGGGAGGTAGATGTGTCCGTCGCCGTTGCCAAAGTCAAAAACATGGAGGTCATGCGTGCTGTTGCCGAATTCCAAGCCCCTGACGCTGATAACCTCAACGGGCTTCTTCTTATCTGGGGCGTAGCGGGCACGAAGGAGCGGTGTGGTATCGTCAACAGATCTGAAGCCGATTCCCGCGTCTGCGTATGATGCGGCCAGGTGTCTGGTGAGCGGCCCAGCGGAACTCGTCGTGTCTCTGGGAGGGAAGGCTATTGCTTCAATTCTAGGTTGGGTGATAGCGAATATGCTCATCATGGCCGACGTCAGTGCAGGGATAAGACTCATGCAGTCTCCCCAGCCTCGGTAGTTGCAGACGGACCGAGCAAATGTGCCGCCAAAGCTCCAGAATGCGACAACTTCTCTGCTGTTTTCGATATTTATGAGATTATTGCCCAAATATGAGCAGACGACATCGCGGGCCGTGGGGGACGACGAGAGTTTGCTCTTGGTGGCCTCTGGCATCTCCTTCGAGTGCCCTTCGATCATCTCTTTCTGCGGAAGTGCGGAAACTTGACATGATAGGGTAGCCAAAAGTACAAGAGTCGATATATATTTCATCGTGATAGCTTTGTAACAAGGTGATTCGGATTTGTGTCGAAAATGTTGTTTCAGAAATGCGGCGAACAGTGGAAACCTTTCTCCGAAGCAAGCATTCACGCGCGAGCATTTTATAGACAAACTCAGCTCCATTCTGAGAGGGTCCTAGCTTCAGGTAATATTATAATTCTTTACGTTGTATCATCCCATGTTATGTATCTTATGCCATTCGGCGATCCATGCATCGAACCATTGTGATGGAACAAAGCACGCGATGCAGCCCTCGCAGCAAGACAACCAACCCGTTGCTCCCTCGAGAAAAAGTCTTTGTTTCTAAAGCGCCCTTGCATAGGGCTCCAATGTTTTCCGTGGGGGGTTCTGAGGGTGTGCTGACTATGCGTCGGTCGACAAGGCAGGCTCTCATCAACGTGTGACTCAAGATGTTCAGACAAGGGTGGGTTTTCGAGTTCATCGAGACGCATTGGTGGCTGCTCCTTGACCTCTCCTGTTTGCTCAGTATGTCCTGTGTAATAGCTGGAAACCAGGCCCTGGTGGCTGCTGCTGCTGGCGTCACATACCCGATTTACCCAGTACCAGAAGTCTTGTCTCCTGTATCTAATTGCATAGCCACCTATCGTCGGCACATTTCTTTCCCTTTGTTTGTTTGTTCTTTTGTATCCCACACGAATACGCTATGCTGTACGAATCACGGCGCCTGGCCTTCATCTCGCCAATTAACATACTTGATAATCATGCCACTCGTAGGCCGGTATGAGACACGCCAATACCAGTGGCCAAGGGTGCGTGCCTCATCTCACGAATATACTTGTCCGTCCCCCTCTCGTCCAGTTCAAAGGCAAGCATCACCATCGTGCGAACCAGGTCTAGGTTGTCTTCATCCCCTCCCTCAAAATCGAGGGCACTGAAGCAAGCATATATTCGCGAAGCAGGGCTGTTCAACGCATCGGCGAACGACACACCAAGACGCGCTCCCTTGCTCTCGAGCTGCCGCTCAGCATCTCTGAACTTGTCGTTATACATCTTTCGGAGGGCTACCTCTTGCAAGACTTCTGTGTATGCGGGGTGTTTCGGGTCTTGGAGTATGGCTTCATCGCTGAGTCCAAGCAGGCAGAACGGCTTTGGGTAAGAGTTGACCTGCCATGGAGCCGCTTTGGCAAACTCCCAGTCAATGATGGCTACGAAGTTGAAGTGCTCGTCGACAAGAATGTTCTTTGCCTCGAGGTCCATGTGGTTGAGCGGATAGCACCCGTCAACGCCGCCGTCGTCAAACAATGATGTGTGGTTCATGATGTCACGAAACACCCTGAGCCCCAGCGCCATCGTCGGCATCGAGTCGCCGTCCGAATCCACGTCGGCGAGGCTTGGCGCATTGGCAATCAAACCTTCAGCGCAGTCCACGAGGGCCACGAAGTAGTCCCACGCCGTGGGGTACGACTCTGTGCCCGGAACAACTCCAGGGTCGACGCCAGGCGGATTGCCGATGGTCGCTTCTCCCGCGTCCGAAACGGAGGCTATGGCGCCAATTTTATCAAACGTCAACGTCGCCAGCTCCACTTGTACTCGCGTCCACTGGGTGATGATGTGCTCTTGAAGTGGACTCTGGTCGTTCAATGTCAGCGTATCACACAATCCAGGCAACGCAGCAACAGGATAACTCACTGGCAATGTGCACATGTCTTCGGCGACCTCTTTCACGACCGATTGTAGGGTGTTTCCGTAGAAGCCCTCTATCAGCATATACACGGCGCCAGCGTCTGCCGCGAGCTGTGATTTGTAGCCCTCGTAGGCGTACACTGTCGGGATGGGAATGGCAGGTAGGCGCTTTTGGACAAGCTTCATCGCAGCAAGCTCACATGAGATCTGATACGCATCCTCTTTCTCTCCGAATGAGGGCGATTCCTTGGGATGTCGGGGTAGGCGAACGCGGGCAATGATCAAGTCGCCGTCCTCGGCAATCATCTCGAAGCAGATCCAGTGCTCGCCCGCCGAGAAGGGCTCGCTCATGGTGACCTTCTGGCCTTTGATGCGCTGAACGTGCTCCACGAGGACAGACTTGTCTATTGCCGCCAGAGACGCTTCCAGTCTCTGTTTCATGCCGTTAAAATCCCAGCCGTCAAACGACGGCCATCGCCTGCTTGGCGGTCCTCGACTCCCTCGGGTTGTTGCCATGTTTCTGGATGTCTCGCTCTGTGAAGTAGGCAATTAAACGTTCTTGGTAGACTTACTAGAGCCGGAGATGTCCAACGGTCAATGTTTTCAAGGCCGTCGAGGGTTGCGTTTCACAAACATGGGGGTCCAACTCCAAGTACTTATATGATATAGAGCTAACGCAGAGCCTGCAAACAAAGAACAGCACCGGTTAGGGATGTCACGGCGGGAATCATTGAATCACCAACGCACGTTCCTGAAGGAGGAGAGCGGTTTCCACTCCCTGCTTAATCCGGCCAGAACAAAGATTGTTGAGAAAAGGCTCAAAGACAAGCCCGAAAATAGAGGGTCAAGACTCAAGAGCTCGGAAGCCCTGCAGTGACGAACAAGGTGTCCATGTGTACAATGTAGACCAGACTGCCGGGGCAAGCCATGGATAATCACCTTTGTTGGTAAACATTGCCTGTGCTTTTTCATTGTCAAAGAGGCAAACGCGGCTTGAGCTCGGGTTCACGTGCAGTGCTATAAAGACTACTGGGTGAGTACAGTACATCGCCTCGGCGAGAGGTGAGACTGCCACTCGGCCCACTATAGTACCCTGGGTACGTGTAAACCATGAATCACATGTGTACTCCGTCTTTCACACGAAGATGTGTGCTGTCCGAGAACCGAGTCGCCTCTCTTCACCTCGCCACTCAACACACTCACCGAACATGCCACCCACTGGAATTTTCCGAGTTAAATATCAGCGAAGCGGAGCGCACTATTCTGATCTCTTTGACCTGTTTGCAACACTTACATGTTCGTACCTTGCTCAATGGTGTAAGTGGTCTAGGGTAGGCTGACAATAGCACAACAGGGATGCGTAAAATTCGGGACCAAATCTCCCTCTCATCCAAACATCTCACCACCAACCATCTCGACTCGCTGCTCCGCGTCAGCATCGCTGATTGCACCGTGCCTCTCGCCATGGCGTTGCAAAAGCCACTCCGCGACTGGGTTTACCTGCTCATTATCGGTGTCCAGCTCGTCGGCATGCTCGGTAAGCCTCCATCCCAAGCCTCACTCACGCATCGACTAACCCAGTCCCAGCTCTTGACCTCGTCGCCTTCTATCCCCGGTCGCTCTACCATTCTCCCTCCTCCCCGCTGCACTTCCTCCTCCGCCTGCGCGCTCTGTACGTATCCTCCTCGGGCGACCCCTACTTCAAGGCTCGCGACCCCTCCGCCGCCCACGAGCCCTGGTTTCAGGCCTTCCTCTACATCGAGGGCCTCGTGCAGCTGCCCCTCGCCGTTTATCTCGTCTACCGCCTTGCGTCCAGGAAGCCGACATCCGGCCCCGCTGAGCTCGCCGGCCTGGTGTTTGGCTGTGTCACCGCCATGGGCGCCGCGGCGTGCTGCTTCGATCTGTGGCACATGGGGTCCAGGTGGGTGAGCGCCGAGCAGAAGAAGATGCTGTTGTACGGGACGTATCTGCCGTTTGCCGTTATTCGTAAGTCTTGATGCTTCCTAGCTGCGCTTGCGGAGACTGACTGGAGACGCAGCCGCTTTGATGGCCGTGGACATGTACGTGCGACTGCTGCATCGAGTCCAGCCTCCTGCTGCAAAGCCCAAGAGGATATACAAGAGGCGGTAGGAGTCTTTGATACCATCCTCTCAGATGTAGCATAACTGCTAGCCAGATAGTGGACATTCTCACCCAGCCAGAATACTCTTGACATTGCCTCGGTCTTTGCGACCAATCGTTCTCCAAACTCCACATTTTTAGCCAGGACGCCACGGCAAACCGCCGTATGACATCGCCCCCTAATCTATCCTCTTCGAGTACCCCCATCCGTTGCCCAGACCATTGACGCCATAGCCCAACGGCGTCGCGCCCCCCAGCGATCGCCCCTTCAGCCTCCGCGGCAGCACCACGCCCAGCGTGTACATGCCCGCCAGGAGCAGGCCCGCGATGAACGACACCAGGCTGTAGAACACGGTGCTCGCGTACACGTGCCCGCCCAGCCCCTGCCACTCCACCTTCCCCTCCGTCTTGGGCAGCGCCGGCGTCGGGAACCAGCGCACCGAGAAGGTCAGCGGCAGCGGGTCCCCAATGATGAGGCGCCGCGAGTGCGAGCCCTCCATGTGGCTCAGCGGGCTCGTGCTATACGCGGCGCCCGAGTCCAGCACGCCGCTGTCGTGCGGCCGCAAGTGGTGCTTGGGCGTGCTGTGTAGCAGCACGTTCATGTGCGTGCTGATGTGCATGTGGCTCAGCTGCAGCGTGCCCGCGAGGGCGAAAACCAGCGGGATGTACTCCTGCGCAGGCGCCGTCTCGCCGATGACCTCAACGTGCGCGGGCGGGCGCGCTGGCAGTCGGCACGACAGCGGCGCGTCGCTGTGGATGTAGAACTCGAGCAGGTGGAAGAGGGGGTCCGAGACGTAGGCGATTGTGCAGTTGACCTCGCCCTCGGTGCCGTACTGAAACTCGAGCGGCTTGCCCGTCTCGTTGCACACGGGGAAGGGGATCCATTGCAGCTCGTGGTTTGCATTTTCGATGTGCTCGCCGGTTTCCCTGGGACTCGGTCAGCATCGCCGCGGAGAAGGGCTCTCGTTCGCGCTGGGGCATGCCTCACGAGCTGCGGTTCATGCACTCGACGTGGATCGGCGCGCCGTAGTGATAGGAGGGCAGGCCGTCCAGGTGTTCGGCGGACGAGACATCGGCGGCCGCGACGCCCACGGAGGACAGCGCACTGGCGAGGATGGCGTACAGCGCAAGCATGGCTGGCGGGTGGTGGATTGGCTTCGACCGCTCAAGACATGGCCTGCGCAGGCCGCGATGCGATGGATGGCGATGGTGCCACTTGTTTGGTGGCAGCTGGTGATTGCCATACGGATAATGTCGAATCACGTGGGGCCGAAACGATTGGGGGGTTCTCAGGGGTTGCTCTCAGGGGTTCAGCCCCGCTAAGTGGACGTCTTCCAGAACACCAGCAACTGCACTTGACCTCATAACCCTCTTTGGGCTTCAGGCCACGAATGGCTCAACCCAACACGACCGGGCTTCTGCGAGAATGCTTTGGCTTGTAGAGCTTGGGAGGGCACGTCAATTCCAGCAGTCATGCAGGTGCCTAGCTCCACGATAGCACGCCACGTACCTGCCCGTGTGCCGACTGCGACCGCGACGCTGGCCGAGTCGTTTCGCTTTGCAGAAGGTTTACGAGTGAAAGGAGAAAGGAGAAGGGAGAAGGGAGACAAGAGACAAGAGCAGACGGAAATGCAGTTTTCATTGGGCGTCGGTGCTCCCGATTCCGGCGAGATGCATCGAGGGTGGCCTCCCACATGAAGCAGCGCCGCCTGTCTCAGTACGAGGGAACTCCGCCAAACGAGTGCGATAAGTAGGTATCCGAATGAAAATGTTGTTATGCAGACGTCCTCCCTCATGTCGGGTGAGTTCCCATTCGTTGATGTTGATGTTGATGCGGTCAGTGAGGAATCCGGAGTCCGGATTGCCTTTCACCTTTCTGCCGTGACGGTTTGGCCAAGAAACTACAAGAAGAGACGGATTCCCCTTCTGATCTCCCTGGAATCTTCACTCGTCTTCGCACTTCAATCCCAAGGTCTTCAAATTTTATCGGAATAACAGTGCGGCTATCCACGTCACTCAGCATGGCAACAAGCAGGTGCGTTCAAGAACAGACAGACGTCAGTCAGTTGCGCATACTAACAGTGCCTTCAAGTTCTCGAGGCCGCGAGCAAGCCGCATCGAGCCGACCATCCAGACATTGTTTCGAGTTTGAACGACACGGTACTTGCAGGTTCGGCGAGCGATGTTGGTATTCGCACGACTGTCTGCCCAAGCAAGGGGCACTCCCCAGACCGTCTTGTCGCCCGCCTGCCAATGGGTTTCATGACACCAATAGGCCGCGAAAGGCTGGCGACGGGAAATGGCAACGGTGGAAGCGGATGCTGGAGGGCTCGCAAACCTCCCGACCATCCCCCCAGGCCGTGGGTCATTTCTTCCAGCTTGGCCTGGATATGGTGGACGGTGACATCGGTGTTGCCCAGGAAGTAGTCAAGCTTCTTGTCAGCGAGTCCGGTTTTTCGCTCATCAAGGACGTGTCAGATCGACACATCCAAGCAGCCAGAAATGACAAGCCCAACACGAGCTTCTGGACTGTCGAGGTCAGGCCACTGTTTCAACTCATAACCCACCCTAGGGTTATTGATTCCGCTGCCTTGGAGCAAGAAGTTGCCGCGCTATTTAACTACCTGCTCGGAGTAGGTGGCTCTCGAATGGCAAGGCTCTTCAGGCACATTACCGACCTGGTCCAAAACTGGCCGTCCAATGCAGCGGACGTCTCGCGAATGGCAACAGTGGAGCTGTCTCTTGCGGTTCTGTCCAAGATGCTGGACTGCAACACCACGAACATGGTCAACGACACCTTTTCGACCTTGGTTTCCCTCTTCTCGGAGTGTCTCAGCGAGACACCACGGCCGGAAGAGGAATTTCCACGGCTGCAGGCATCGAAATACCTCGATTACATGCGAAGAAGGCTTGAGGTTGGCTCTGAGATCACCGAGTGGCAGAATCTGTCTCGGGTGACCGTATCTCGGGAGCAGTTTGTGCTGAGCAGAGACCTCCCTGGGCATTTGTCTGCTGAGGGACGGCGCCATGGTAACGACCACGCGGAAATCCCGAACATCAAGATCCTGCCCACTTATGAGGAAATCATGTCGCTGCGGAGAGAATATCTGCCGACCACTGACTCATCGCAGTGGCACATCCAGGGCATCCGTGGACGTCTGGACAGGGAGTTCCGGCTGCTGCGAGAGGACACTGTGGGCCAGCTTCGGGACGCAGTTCATGAGGCGCTCGAACTCATTCGGAACCCTACTGGCCACCAGTTTCGCGGCTCCAAGAACAGTGTACGAACATATACGTACGATTTTCTTAGACTGGCCGACAGCAAATTCGATAGAGACTGTGGCTTGGAGCTCACGGTCTGCTGTAGCCAGCCTTCTGCCGTCCACAAGCTCAGTCTCGCGAGGCGAAGGGACTGGTGGCTGCAAAGCAAGCGACTACAAGCAGGAGCATTGGTTTGCATCATCAACGCAACTGGCTCGGTATTATTCTGCGTTGTGTCGAACGCGACGATGAGGAACAAGGACGATACACGATCCCGCCAGCAGGAAACAGCGGACCAGAACGGAAACGCATTGGTGGCCGAGACGACCGCAAAACTCCTTACCCTCTCCGAAGATCCAGACTTCCTCTACGTCAAGTTGGAACTGGCTGATGCGGGAAAAGACGAGATCAGCCAGGCGCTGGGTTGGCATCGTACTGCGGGATCATCTTTGCGCCAGTGCGTTGTGGAATTCCCAGGGGTCCTCCTTGCCTCCTTCAAGCACACTCTTGAAGCACTGCAACAAATGTACCGAAGACCCAACATGCCTTTCAGCGACATCCTAGCACCATCAGAACAACCTTCTTCGGAGGCGCAAATTGAGCCTCCACTGTATGCTAGGAAAGCCGGCTTCACATTCGATTTGAAGTGTCTGACCAAGGACAAGACGGAGTTCACCATGTCTCCGCAGCGCCCGCCAGCCCCCGAGGAGCTTGCATCTCGATCAACCCTCGACATCGCCCAGTCTACCGCTTTGCTCAACACCTTGTCCAGGGAGTTGTCGCTCATACAAGGCCCACCGGGCACAGGGAAGAGTTACACCGGAGAAAAGATCATCAAGATCTTGTTGGAAAGCAAGAAAACAGCGCAGCTCGGGCCAATACTATGTGTTTGCTACACAAATCATGCATTGGATCAGCTGCTCGAGCACCTCCTCGACGATGGAACTTGCAAAGCCATCCGCATAGGGTCTCGGTCGAAATCGGAGAGGCTGCAAGACCTTAATCTGAGGACCGTCGCAAGAGCATTTGATCGAACAAGATCGGAAAAGAGTAGCCTTTACAATGTGGAACAATTCATACACAACATTGTTCGCCAGGTCAACGGATTGCTCGTTGAGCTCTCTGGGGCGGACTCTTGGCGAACTGCGAAGAAGTTCCTGTCAGACGCCTACCCCGGTCACCATGATGCCCTGTTTGGAAAGAACGAGGAAGGATGGGAGATGGTAACTCATCAACCCGAGAAGATCATCGATAGGTGGCTCGCGGGAGGGTCTCGCAACGACGCCCAGTCTCGCCCGCTTGAAGTCCTCAAGCGCATCCTACTCTCCACAATGAACCATGCAGAGCGTCGAACGATCCATAGCCACTGGCTGCAGAGCGTCCGGGATCCAATCATCACCGGAGTAAGAAAATTCCATGGAGAATACACCGGGATGATAGAGCAACGAGCTCGCGTGCGCAGCGATGTAGACCTGCGCTGTCTCCAGCAAGCAGACGTTGTTGGGGTCACAACGACTGGCTTGGCGAGGAACCTGGATCTTCTCCGGAGGCTGCGGTGCAAGGTCATGCTGTGCGAAGAGGCCGGCGAGGTGCTTGAGGCGCACATCCTCACAGCTCTTCTCCCGTCGCTGGAGCACACCATTTTGATCGGCGACCATCTCCAGCTTCGTCCGCAGATACAAAACTACGAGCTCCAGAGTGCCAATCCTCGTGGTAGGCAGTATTCTCTAGATACATCTTTGTTCGAGAGGCTTGTTCAGCCAACCCATACGACTGGTCCATCGGTTCCGTTCAGCATTCTGGAAACACAAAGACGAATGCATCCGTCCATCTCCGAGCTCGTACGGTCGACTCTATATCCAGCGCTGAAAGACGCGGATGTGGTGATGAGATATCCCAAGGTGGTCGGTGTGAAGCAGCGCCTGTTCTGGCTTCACCACGAGCAGCTCGAGGCCGCCGCTGCGAGCCATGATCCCCTGAATACCTCACATTCCAACGACTTCGAAGCCGAGATGACGGCTTCCCTTGTCTCTCACCTCGTCCGACAGGGTGAATACTCTCAAGGCGATATCGCAGTCATTACACCATATCTGGGTCAGCTCCACAGACTGCGACGCCGGATGGAGTCCATGTTCGAGATCTGCTTGAATGATCGTGACCTTGAAGAGCTGGAGGCACTCGAGGCCGACAGTCCGTCCACACATGTGTCACCGAGGTCGCTGCTCAAGAAGTCTACACTACTCAAAAGTGTCAGAGTGGCAACCGTCGACAATTTTCAAGGCGAGGAAGCAAAGGTCATTGTGATATCCCTTGTTCGCAGCAACCCGCAGCACAAATGCGGCTTCCTGAGCACATCAAACAGGATCAACGTCCTCCTCTCGCGCGCGCAACATGGAATGTATATTATCGGCAATGCGGACACATATTGTAACGTCTCGATGTGGGCTGATGTCATCGATGTGCTTCAGAGGTCGGCCTGTTTCGGCCGGAACCTGGAGCTCCAGTGTCCACGACATCCGGACGCACGGCTCATTGTGTCTCAGCCTGATCACTTTCTACAGTTCTCTCCCGAGAGCGGATGCAACCTGCCATGCGACAAGAGACTTCACTGCGGTCATTCATGCACCGGAAGATGCCACTCGGACGTCTTGCACAGCGCGGTTAAGTGCTTGGAGAAATGCCCCAGGCCCAAGAAGAGTTGTGAGCATCCTTGCCCTCTTCCATGCGGAGAGCCTTGTGACGAGAAATGCCATTTCCGCTTGGATAATATTGACATTGCCCTTCCGTGTGGTCATCGGCTCTCTTCACCGAAGTGCTGGGAGGCTCAAGATCCTGCTTCGGTTTGCTGCACGAAGCAAGTCACACGCGCCGTCCCAGGCTGCAATCATCAAGTGAAAGTACAGTGTCACGAAGATCTAGATGCCGCCGACTATCGCTGCACTGCCGAATGCGGCCTACACCGTGCCTGCGGCCACACGTGCAAGAGCCCCTGTTTTCGCTGCAATACCCGAGAGGGCGGGAGCGTTACAAGGCAGAATCACGGCATCTGCGAGGTGAGATGCGGTCGGAATTACTCGACCTGCAGCCACAGCTGCTCCCAGAAGTGCCATGATGGGACGGCCTGCCCTCCCTGCAGCAAACCGTGTGAGGTTCGTTGCCATCATTCGAAATGCGGCAAAGCTTGCCACGAACCGTGTGCTCCTTGCGCGGAGAAGACATGTCAGTCCAGTTGCCCTCATACGCAGTGTACGATGCCATGCGCGGCGCCGTGCGATTGGGTGCCATGCTCTAAGCGGTGTGAGGAACTGCTAGAATGTGGCCATCAATGTGAGTATCTCTACATATGACAGTTGCGTTTTGGACCTACGGGAACATTGCGCAGTGCTTTGCCCTTGTTCTTGCTAATAGCTCCAGGTCCTTCTCTCTGCGGAGAGTCCTGTCCAAAGTCAACCTATTGTCAGCAATGCGGCTCCAAGGATATCCAGTCGACGTGTGTGGACTTCATCGAGATGAAAGAATACCACGAGATTGACTTGGACGAAGAACCCTGCATTTTCCCCGACTGCGGCCACTTCCTCACCGTCTCGTCAATGGACGGCCAGATGGACATGGCCTCGCATTATCAGTTAGATGAGAACGGGCTTCCGACAAAGATTCAACGACCCTCTGAGCCGTTTTCCATGAGTGAATCTGGTATCAGGGTCTGCGCAAATTGCCGGGGTCCCCTTCGAAGCCTCGCACGATACGGCCGAATCGTGCGCCGGGCCATGCTCGACGAGACGACAAAGAAGTTTGTCACCTGGTCGAATGCCAAGCATCAATCGCTGGCGGAAAGTCTCCTCGCGGAGCAAGAGAAGCTCGAGGCTTCCCCAGCTACCAAGATTGCTCCATCTGCGGCACTCGGCGGCAGGCCCAAGTTTGCTACTCCACGCCTCCGGCAACTCCTTTCCTTGCAGGAGCTTGTGGGCAACGGACGGTACGACAAACTTATCAACATCTGGAGAAATATCAACGCGTACGCATCCCAGGTGCGCAAAGAGGAGCAGCCCTTTCAACGAGTCGCGGACCTAGTGTTGTACGCCATTCGCCAGAACAGAACAAAGCAGCAGTTCCTGTACGATGAGTCTGTCATCCAGCTGAGAGGGAATCTTAACGCTTCCATTTTGCTGCTGAAGTGTGACATTGTCATTTTCTCCGACCTCGCCAGATTGTGCAAAGAGACGCCAGTCCACACGGAAGTTGTCCTGGATTTATCAACTCACAAAATCGAGTGTGCGAATCTGATCAAGCTTGCTCGGAGTACCACCCATCCCAGAGAAGAGGTACAGGGCCACATCATCGCGGCTCAGTTGCGCTGGCTGCACCGCACCTTTGGCGCACACCCACGCACTGCCACCAAGGAGGCTGATGGCACAACCCAGTCCTCGGACGGTCTGACGAAAGAGGCCCTGAATCACCTGGCCGAGGCTCGCAGATTGCTGCAGGAGTACCCATCCACTGGAATACTGAAGGGCGAGATCGATGCGACGGAGAACATGATAAACGGCGGCGTCTACCGCCCAGTCACTGCCGAGGAGCTGCGCGCCGTCTATAGAGCCATGGCCGTCGAGCTGCGAGGAACAGGGCATTGGTATACCTGTGAGCGTGGCCACCCTTTCACCATCGCCCAGTGCGGGATGCCGATGGAGCAGGCCAGATGCCCCGAGTGTGGTGCTCCTATAGGCGGGCAAAACCACGTGGCAGTCGAGGGCGTGCGGCGTGCGGTAGAGATTGAAGACATTGTGCGTGGTGTTGACAGATTGGGCTTGTAGCTCTCAACATGTAGAAGGATACAGCAACAGCAAGACTCTAATTCGCATTCTGTCCACAAACACCATCATCCCTGCAATTATGCTATGTGCAATATCTTGTACAACATGACCCTACCCTACCCTTGGCGCCCACACATCCGTTCCCTGCAGCCGAGACCCAAAAAGACAGACATGCCAGGTCGCACCTCACATGAACCTGAGGCTGCCCGTAGGCACCCTCTCAACCAGCCCGGCCACCTCCCTGCGCAGCGTCCGCACCACTCGCCTCACCTCCGCCAGGTCTGCTCCGCCGTTGTTGTTCCCCTGCCCCGGGGGCGGCAGGGCGGCCTCGCACCGCGCCAGCAGCTCGCCGACCGGCAGTCCAATAGACCCGCCCTTGCCGGCGCCGCCGCGACGTCGGACCTCCGCGACCCAACTGTTGACGACGTACGCGATGATCTCGATGATGCGGTTGCGCACCATGCCGCTGAAACCATAGTCCTGGGTGTCAAAGATGTTCTCCAACACCCTGACAATCATGTCGTGGGACACGCCCAGGGACAGGAACAGCTGGACCGGCCAGGTCGGGTCCGCTCCGATTGTGGCGTCTTGTTGGTATGCAACAGCATAGCGGCACAGCTCAGGAAGAAGCGTCTGGATGGGGAACACGAAGCTGTCAAGAGACGTGTGGTGAGCAATGTTTTGGATCTTGCTGGTCACCGCCTCGTACGGCATGGGCGGTGAAGGCATCCCGGGTTCGAGGTCCTCGAGCCTGGACGTGACCTCATCATGCGTCTGCTGGATCAAGTTGCTCCACGTTCCAGAGATGGTCGTGGGATTGCGGTAGTTTGCTGTGTGATAGATGAGGAGGCACAGGTCGTAGTACCCGGCCTGATCTGCATAGTCGTTGAAGAGCTGCAAAGCAGTCAGTGACAAGGAACTAATGAGCCGAAATCTTGAGTACGCTTACCTCTGACAGGTCCAGGATCTTGCCGTCGAGGGCTTGTTCAATCTCCGTGTTTCTCTCAGGGTCGATCCTCTCATCGAGCCTTAGTCGGCCCAGTAGATCATCCTGGATATTGGCCACTTCGAGCAGGTCGGTGACCGCGTGGTTGAGCATCTGCTGCTGCTGTCGGCTGACGCCAACGGTCGCAACATTAGCGTTGGCCTTGGCCAGGCTGAGCAGCCTGATCCGGTCCTTGATGCCCAGAGCAAACTCTGAGTTGGCAAGCTCGGCCTGGACTTCGGCAGCATCGAAGAATCGGCTTCGGTTGGTGTAGAAGCGGCACAGAAGGTCTGCGTGCTCTACGTTCGTGCCGGCCAGGCGCTGGAGGAAGGTGATGACGTGGGGGGAGTCGATAGCCAGGATACGGTCCGTCCAGCCTTGCTGAATGTACCACTCGTACAGGTCAAAGTGGAAGACCTCGTCATCTGACCCGTTCACTACGTCGTAGGCCTCAAGCCTCTTGGTCGCGATCAGCGTCAGCTTCCCATCGATCAGCTCGGGCTCCTTGCTAGACGCGGCGTCGAGGTGCTGCAGAACGTCGTGGATCAGGTCGTAGCATCGCTTTCGTTCGTTGTAGGCGGTGGCCCGAGGGTCGCTGGCGGGCTTTCCATCGTTGACCCACACCAGGGCCGTGTTTCCCCTGTCCTTTTCCCGAGCAACAACAAGACACAGCTGGACAGCCCCGGCGTAATACTTGAGGTCGACGTACTGGGTCACGGCAGTCTGCAGGTTTGCAAACGTAAGGCTGCCAGCCACCTTCTCAAAGAGCTTCAGGCTCTCGTGCAGGAGGCTCCTCGACAGGTTGGTGTTGGGCGGCTGCTCAGACGCCCTCTTGAGCTGCTCCTGGGCCTTGAAGATGACAACATCATCGGGGCTGCAGAAGCTGCCGCATCGCCTTCGCAGGGCATCCGCAACAGTCTCCACGTTTGAGCCGCTCTCGATGTTGCGGTTAACAATGGCCTTGACCAGCAGCTTGGCGAGGTCCTTGCCGTCAGCCTGCGAAAACAGCTTTTCGTATGTGAGCTCACGCAACTGTTGGCGGGCCGTATCATCCAATCTAGTGAAGATATCGGTCACCCGCTCGTCGAACATCATAAGCACAAAAGATATGCCTTCCGATATGCTCTCCATCAGCTTCTGAAGCGCGTGAAGCGCTTGGTGCTCGGCTTGCAACGCGACCTCTTCCTGCCGGCTGGAGACCCGTTGCAGATCTGAAGGGCCAGACATTCCTTGAATCATCCCGCGGTTCGACTCTATAAACCTCCGCAGCCGTTCGAGGTTCCCTTGTGTAGCAACGAGCTTGGGGGTGGGAATGGCAGAATCGACGACAACGCCACCCGCGGGTGAGACGCCGGTCCTGATGACGGGTGCCTTCCAGAGTTGGCGGATGAGACGGGAAAGGTAGAGCGCTAACGCATCGTGTCGCGATGACAGCCGTACCGAGTCGGTGGTCAAGGCCGTTCCATCAGTCTCAGTGATGGTAGGCTGGCCGCCAAAGTCGACAAAGAGCCCCCTCGCTCGGTCCTCGGTCGCCTGGTCTATCGCCCTGGCTGCACCGGGTCGCGCATCCCCGCCGTGACCGCAAGCCACCGCCAGAGCAGTCGAAACCGTTTCCACACGCCCGTAGAGCTGAATGAGGCGGCGGGTAACGTTGTCCAGCGCCTCGTCTCCGGGAGCGTCCCGTATGGCGGAAGCAAACGTGTCTACCAGTCTGCGCCGCCGGATGACGTGGATTCCGGTGTTGGTAAGGACAGCAAACTCGCTAGGGGGTTCGTCAAACTGCACGGCCAGCTCGTTACCAAATCCAAGCGGTTGCGGCGCGGCAGCGAACGGTTTTGTAATGAGGCCCACAGCCTCGGCTCGGCTTCCAATGTCGATCCAGCTCGCTTGCTCAAAATATCGTAGGGGGGTTGTTGGAGAGGTTCGTTTTATCCGCCCAGTCTCGGGACCAGAGACAAATAGGGTATCAACGTTGGCATCGTTGCCGCTGCTCACAAAATCCAGGAAATAGCCTGGCGCAAACCGAACGCCTTGTCTGCTCGCCAGCAACATTGTCGAATCCAGGTCGACCACAGATTCGCCGCCAGACTGCCCCGACAGGGCGTATTGGCCAGACCGCCGAGGATTTGAACTGGGGGGGAACTTGATAAACTGGACTTGCATGCTCTGAGGCGCCATGTTAGACTGCGAGCCGTAGAGATAAGATGACGCGCTCGTCGCGCTAAAGAACAATCGGCAGCCGGTGTCGGTCAGAGCCATAAGATGCAGCTTCGACGCCTCTTGCTTGGAGATTGTGCTGATGGAAACAATGTTCATCCGGTCGCTCAAGAGCTTCGACTGCGTAATCATGTGGGCAATGTCGCGGAGACAGTGGACCTTTTCCTTCTCGATGACCTTGTTAAGGCGCTCGGGAGCTTCCATGTGGTAGGTTCGGATAGTCGACTTGTTCGATAGAGTATAGACGAGCTTTCGTGAATCGTCGATGACAATATCCACCAAGTGCTCTGGGGACTTGTGCGACCAGAACCCCGCTTGCAATGCAACGACGGATGTCCAGCCGGGATTCGTGTGGTTGATCCTGCCGCACCGGTTCGAGAACCACTTCTCCTCAGACTGATAGTAGAGCTCGCAGATATCGATGTCGCTGCTGCCCCCAAAGAAGATTCGGCCGTCCGCAGATCCGGTGATCACACGGACATCGCTTCCTCGTAGCGGCAGCACCATCTTCGTCTGATACAAGGACACGGATTTCGTGCCCGCCGGTGTGTCTGTCGCCGACACGCCGAGAAGGATCATCTCAGAGGACGTGGCGACCACGAGGATGTTGGTTATCGTCTTGACGAAGATGCCGGGCTTCGGGGGCACGAGCGCCACCGCGTGGATGGTGTGCGGCTGGTCTTCAAAGCCGATGAGCTCGGGGTCAGGGTGGGTGTAGTCCCAGAGGAAGAGCGAGTTGTCGATGACCACCCACGCGTGGTTGATCTCGGCGAACAGGCCCATGAGGGTCTGCAGCTCGCCCGCGTTATAGTGGTCGAAGACTTGGTTGGGGATCGGGTACATTTGCGTCTTGTGGAAAGGCGCCCAGGCAGATTCGGCACCTGGGACCTCGTAGTCGGAGGAAGCGCCCTCTGGAGAGCTGTCAATAGCGGGTTCTCAACCCAACGAAATCACGCAAGAACTTACGCCTGCAGTACGAGTCCAGGTCGGGGAAGCTCTCATCCAGTTGCAAGAAGGCATTGATGGCCTTGGCCGCCTTGATGACGGGCGGGACATTCTCAGCACGCGGCGGCGGCAACGGAGTCGTCGCCACCAGTCCTCCCGCCGCGGAGCCCACAGGGGCCAGCGCCGTCATGGAAGACGACGTCTTCATCGCAGGAGGCGCCATCGTGCCACCAGGTGTTGTAGTCGTGGCGCCTAAGCTCGGGTTGCCGCCCAGGGCCGGGCTGCTCTCGGAGACAGGGAACAGCTGTCGTCGCACGGGGTCGGGCCCCGACTGGAACCGCGAGGCAATGGCCGGCGTGTTCAGGAACGCGCCTGGCACCGGCCTCACGGGCGTGGTCTGCGGAAACGACATGTTGGGCAGTTGTTGGGACCCCAAACGGGCCTTGCGCAGCGACTTCGCTCTATCCCCAGCTGGATGAAAGAGAGGCGCGCTGTCGTACCATCAAGGACGGGGGACGAAGGCGGACTCGCAGGTCGTCGGCGCGTGCGTCGGCGGCGAGGACCGAAAATTGGTCGTTTGCGTCGTTCGTGTGGAGCTTCGCCCAGCGAGCGTCGGCCCGTCCAGCAATGTTGCGAAGCAAGAAAAGCTGGTGGAGGCGGTGGTGATGCAGTAAACAGTTTCGAGGAACGTTGTGAGGGCCGAGCTGGGGAGGCTGGCTGGCACAGCTTGGATTTTTCGCGACAGGAGATCGCGCGCTAGGCCTAAAATGGACGCCAGGCTGGTGCAGTCAACCGCAACAAAGAGGCTAATAAGACTACTTCGCCTTGAAACGTTGAGAACAATGGCAGTTGTGACATTGCACGTTGAGGCATGTTTACATTTATTGTCTGGTACGGATAAATCGCAGCGTTGTCAGTTGTTATTTCAAGTTACACGGACTATCGCCATCGTCAGCAAAGTGCCAACACGCATTGGCTAGGACGTCACTCTCGGACGCCAGTCTATTCTGTCATTTTCATTTCAGTCGTCGTCTACAGCAGCATCTTCTTGACTTCGTCAGCCAGGTCGTCAAGGCTAACCAGCTTCCCCCGATCCTTCTCGTCCGACTTGTCGTCACCCTGGTCGCCCTGCCCCAGCGCCTTCAACCGCACCTGGCCAGCAGCCAGCTCGTCCTGGCCAAGGATGACACCCAGGGGCACGTCCTCGGCAGCCTTGAACTGCTGCGGCAGCTTGGGCTTCACCTTGGGCGAGAACTCGGCCCGAATGCCGGCTTTCCATAGTCTGCTAGCCACCGACATGCGTTCAAGGAGCAGCCCGTCAAAGTCTTTGCCGCCAAACGCCATCACGTACACGTCTGTCCCGCGCGCCTTGGCAGCGTTCTCCTTTTCCCGCCGCGCCTTGAGGATGGTGAAGATGCGATCCACGCCAAACGACACGCCGACGCAGGGGATGGTGCGTTTGCCATACATGCCGACCAGGTTGTCGTAGCGTCCGCCCGCAGCCATGCTGCCAACCTGGTTGGCCGGGTCGTCCTTTTTGCTCTTCTTCTGCCCTTCTTCCACCTTGGGCGGCAGGTTGATGACCTCGTAGATCAGCCCCGTGTAGTAGTCCAGGCCTCTGGCAAGCGACAGGTCAAAGGTGATCTTGTCAATCACGCCCAATGCCTCCAGGTAGGAGCCAAGAAGGGCCATGTCGTCCAGGCCCGCCTTGACGTCCGTGTTTGCGCAGAGCTTCTCATTCGCGCGGAGGAACTCTACCATCTCTGACACGTTGCCGCTGTGGCGCACGTATTCACCAATCTGGTCCGCGACTTCTTCAGGAAGGCCCTTCTCCTCGATCATTTCCTTCTTAACCTCCGGCCATGCCATCTTATCCAGCTTATCCACTGCAGAGCTGATGGAGCGGATCTTGTCGGCGGGCACACCTGCCACCGCAAACAAGCCGTCCAGGATCTTTCTGTGGTTGAGCTTGATGGTAATGCCAAGATCGAGGGCCTCGAAGACCTCGACAATGACGCGCAGAGTCTCGGCGTCGGGGATCATGGGGTCGTAGACGCCGGCAATGTCGAAGTCGCACTGGTGAAACTCCCGAAGTCGGCCGCGGCTGATGGCGGGCTGGTCTCGTCGGTAGACCTTGGCGAGCTGGTAGCGCTTGACCTGCTGGATATTGTTCATGGCTAGCCAGCGAGCAAACGGAACAGTCAGGTCGAACCGCAGAGAGCAGAGCTCGCCGCCCTGGTCCTCCAAGTCGTATATGAGGCGCGCGTCCTCGCCATACTCTGTAGCTCCGTCAGAAACCAGACTCGCATCAGGGTTGCAGGGTAAACATACTGCCGGTAAGAATCTCCTTGAGCTCGAAGACGGGGGTATCGAGGGGAGTACCGCCGTGGCGCTTGAAGATGTCGGTAATCGTCTTGCTACAACACAGTCAGCGGCATGTCCAGTCCCTTCTCGCCTCGTCCGCGGCAACGTACAAAACCTCGTCCCGCAGGAGCATATCCCCGCCGCTCCAGTCCCGGGTGCCCTTAGGGACCTTGAGCGTGACCCCGCCAGACTTCTTTGCCTCCTTTCCTTCCGACATGTTGTCGTCTTGTTGCGCTACGTTGGCGAACGATTGACGCGGGGTGTGCGACGAGGTGAAGCTGCGAAGGAGGAGTGGTCGGAGACAGCGGCTGGGACGTGCGATTCGAATCAGCTCGGGGCTTCTGCTGAGCGCAAACAGCATGCCTGGGCGGACCGTCAAAAGTAGAGGGGAAAAGAGGGTCGACTTTGTGCGCGTTGTGGCTTTTGAGTCATCGCCAACTACTGCAGCAAACCACGCGCCTGGGTGGGGTGGCGGGCAGCATTGGGCTGAGGCGCGGGACGGCTTTTTTTCAGGGCGCTTGCGGCGCCGCGTTAATCCGCCCTAGTGATGCTGCGATATCACCGCCAAGAGAGCGACTCCAGCTTGCACTGACAGTTGCATGCCCATCAAGATGGTTGGGGGAGCAAATTTTCGTCAATTTACCTAGATTCCTTCAAAACACCACTGAAAATCACGGCTCAATGTTACGCTCGACTAGTGTGCAACCACACGTCGACAATACACCATAGCATTGCGGTTGGATTCATGCCTTTGTTTCTTTGAGCCCGTAGTATACATTAATCCACATCGTCATCCCGGCCGTTTCCTCCTCCTTTGACAGGTACTCTTGACAGGTACTCTTGTCAATCTGACCATCCGTAACGCCGTACAGGTGCACAAGGACGTCGTCACCCCTCACGAAGCGAGTAAAGCGTAGCTAACGTCACTTTACTGCTTCTTGGCCTCTCGCTCCCGCTTGCGAAGAGCCCTCTTGCGAATGTCGACATGCATCTTCTTGTTGTACCAGATGGTCACAGGGCTGTTGACGCCGGGGATGTTCTCAACCACCCACAGCATGACGGAGTGGCTCCACCACGGAGTGTACGTGTTGGGCGCGCTCTGGTATCCGCCCAGGCCGATCTTGCCCAGGGCCGCCTTGACAAAGTTGTGGGCGTTGGGGATGAGCAGGCTGGGGCGGCGGATCTTGCTCATGGCGGTGGTGACGAGGTGGCTCAGGACCAGGTAGACGTCGATGTGGTCGTCGGCGAGCTCAGAGGCCAGGGCGTTGCTCCACTGCTGGAGGAAGGCCTTGCTGCCAGAGTACGTCGCCAGGTAGGGAGTGGGGGTCCAGCCGCCAAAGGAGCCCATGGTCAGGATCAGGCCGTGTTTCCGCGCCTTGAGGATGGGCGCGACGACCTGGGTGACCTTGAGAGTGCCGAGGCAGTTGATGGTGACAATGTTCTGGAGCTCCTCCTTGGGCGTCTCCAGGAACGGGACCGGGATGCTGTGGCTCTGGCCGACATTGTTGATGAGGATGGCGACGTCGAGGCCGCGGATCAGCTCGCCGAGCGCCTCGTAGTCCTGATCGTCATCCTGGGCAAAGTCCATGGCCAGGGTCTTAACCTGCAGGCCCTTGCCGGGGTATTTCTGCTCGAGGTCTTTGGCGAGGGTGTCAAGCTTGGACTGGGTTCGGGAGACGAGGACGAGGTTGAAGCCCTTGGCGGCGAGCTGGGTTGCGTACTCCTTGCCGAGGCCGTCCGAGGCGCCGGTGACGACGGCCCACGAGCCGACCTTGCCATACTTTCGAAGCTTGGAGATGTCAGCAAGCCCTTCGATACGATGCGCGATAAGGTAAAGAAGGGGAGGGGAGAGTTACAGGAGCGCCGACAAAGAGGAATGCGCTGACGAGCAGCCGCAGGTAGCTCAGCAGCTTGGACCCCAGGTACAGCGCGCCAACGCCGGCAAACGCCCACTGGACGTACTGCGGCACGGGCGGTACCTGCCGGATGTATTCGAGGGCCTTCTCCATGATGGGAGAGTCCATTGTTGAAGCTGCGTCGCGGCAACAGACTGGACACGATGCGAGATGGTGATGTGGGTGGGAGGTTGACGCAGAAATTCCAGCTCAATCCCAACAAGTTTACAGGGCGCAGGCACTGGAAGCCGCGGGCCAGTCCTGGTACCTGGACTAGCGCCAAAAACGGGAGTCAAGTTTGGTATCCGTACTTCGTACCACGGGCAGACGGCCCAGGACGAAGAGCCCTTTGGGGCCAAGATCACCTTGGATTATATACAACAGCGAGATATGTGATTTCCCTCTATATACCTCATCACATGAATACTGGTACCACAGCGTTGCAGAGGACTCAACTGCTCTCTGGACCTCGACCGAAGACTTCAAGGTGCCTCGGGAGTGCCCCACTACAGCTAACAGGGGACGGGACAAGGAGATTAAAAGTGCACCGAACGCCCCCAAACATCATCACCGGCATCACCAGCAGAAGCAGCCGCAGCCATGGACGTGCTCAAGTCGCTGCTCCCGCCTGGCAAGGGCGTTTTGCCCTATTACATGCTCATCGTGAGCCCCTTCAATGCTTCCTGGGCGTCGACCCATTGCTCACCAGCCACAGCTCTCCGTCGTGTCCATCGGCAACTCCCTCCAAGCCTACGCGACGCTTCACTTCTCGCGCCGCGTCTATAACGGCCGCTTCGTGCGCAACCCCAGGCTCCCGCCCGCCTCGGCCAGCTTCAACCCTGATGACGCCGTCAACAAGCTCGTGCGCGCCGCGGACCAGGCCGACCCCACGGCCGCGGACCAGATGACGCCCCTCGCCGGCCGCCTCTTCGGGACGTGGACGCTCATCACCTGCGTCGTGCGCTGCTACGCCGCGTACCACCTGCACGTGGGTCCCATGTACAACATCGCCATCTGGACCTACGTCGTGGCGCTGAGCCACTTTGCGAGCGAGCTGTTTATCTTCAAGAGCATGACGTTTGGGCTGCCGCAGATGTTCCCGTTTACGCTGGCGAGCTGCGCCTTGATCTGGATGCCCATGGTTCGGGACTACTATGTCGAGAGCAACTAGGAGCCTCAAGAGATGTTTCAGCGCAAAAGTAAGGGCTGATATAAAAGGAGTAGGACTAGAACATGGCTTGAGAAATGTCTTCCGAGTCGAGCAACCCAATGATTATTGCTTCAGCTTCTTCCGGTACAGCTCCCCGCCACAGTCTCGCAGACGAGCCGTGGCCTGCTCCGGGGTGATGTCCCGCTGCGGTTCAGCCATGAGCTCGTACCCGACGAGGAACTTCTTGACCGTCGCGGACCGCAGCAGCGGCGGGTAAAAGTGCATGTGAAAGTAGGCGTTCTCAACCTCCTCGGCGGTCCCCTGCAGCGGCGCCTGGTGGATGCCGGAGCTGTAGGGGAAGCTGCACTCAAAGAGGTTGTCGTAGCGCCGCGTCACCTCTTGTATGGCCTCGGCGAAGAGCAACCGCTCCTCGGGCTTGAAGTCGACAAGCGAGCGGATGTGCCGCTTGGGCAGCACGAGCACCTCAAACGGCCACACGGCCCACCAGGGACACACGACGACAAACGCCACGTTCTGCCACAGCACGCGCTCCTGCTTGGCCAGCTCGAGCTCGACGTAGTCGGCCAGCAGGTGGCGGCCGTGCCGGGCCCGGTACTTGGCCATCTGCGCGAACTCCTTGCCGGGCTCCTCGGGCATCGTCGACGTGGTCCAGACCTGGCAGTGCGGATGCGGGTTGGAGCAGCCCATGGCGGCGCCCTTGTTCTCGAAGATCTGCATGTACCGGTACTCGTCGCTGGGCACCGGCGCGGCGTCCCGGGGCATGGAGAGCTCGAGCGTCCTCGCCGCCTCGAAGAGCGTGTTCGAGGCGGACAGATGGTTGGCGTAGATGCGCGTCCAGTGCTCGACGACGGGGAGGACGTCCCTGCCCGGCATGTCGGCAAGGGTCAGGTGGTGCTTAGGCGAAAAGGTCAGGACGTAGCAGACGCCCTTGACGCCCTGGGCGCGGAGGAGGAGAGACTCGAGGTCTGGGGGGGGTCAGTGATGGCTCTCAGAGTGAAAGGTGTAAGTGGGTGGTACCATTGGAGGATGTCTCGGCCTCATAGTCTGGCTGCTGCTCCTTGACGGCGCTGTAATCGTTGACAAAGGCGAACGTCTTATCGTAGTCGGGGTTCTTGTCGCCGGCAGCACGAGCGTTTCCGGGGCACAGGTAACACTGGAGAAGTCAGGTTGGTCCGTCCTTGTGAGACGTGGGTTCCAGATGCTCACCTTGGGGTCGTACTCTGGCAGCTGGTTGGGAACAGCCGCCTCTTGTGCTCCCCTTGTTGGCGCCTCATGTTAGATGCCGTGAATATGCAGAAACTTGGCTCGTCCCCTGCCGCTTGCGGGGATATACTCACTGCCATGGGCGCTTCGTCCGATGGGGGGAGACGAGCAGCCAGCTGTCAGTGAGCGGGTTGTACCGCCGGTGGGAGATGTCGTCGAGGACCTTGTCAGGCATAGCGCGGTGCTTCCTCAAGGTACGGCACTTGAAAGAATGACAGAATTAGGAATCACAGGCTCAGGGTAGATGAGAATTTCAGAATGAAAGAAGCTCGAGGCTGGACCCTGACGAGAGCTAGCAGCAACACAAATAGAGGATGAGATCATGTGTAACAACAGCTCGTCGCGGCTGGTTGGTGCGCTTATAGCAGCTGGGGCCTGAACTGGGTCCGGCTCGGGGCAGACTTCGGGCCACCCTCCGCTGGTGGTGGATCAGGCATGGCGGATAGCTGCAGTAACGTCCGGTCGAGTCCGTAGGGAGTTGTTTGGGGGCGAACCCAGGGTGCGCGAAGATTTGGTGTCAACGAAATCACATGTAGTAGGCAGATATGAAATTCCCGTTACAATTTGAGTCACAAAGACAGCTGCTCGCGATCAATGCATATGATGCCCCCAGGTACGAAGTACCGGACTGCTCTACTTTCGCACCCCGCTGAGGAATGCTCCGTGGTCCGCGTCAGTCACGTGATGGGTTCGTATCCGTGCTTGAATAAGCATCCGAATCGGGAAAGGCGCCATCCCCCAGTCGTTCCCTCGCGCCTCCATCGATTCGGCGCATCACCGCATCGCGACATCCGCCAAATGTCCGACCTCAGCCGACGAGCTGACGCCGCGAATCCATCAAACACGACATCCCGCGCACTCGTTTTCATCAAAATACAAGTCGCATCGCGCTTTCATTCACCAGCGCTCCCGTCTCGAGCCGGCTCTGCCCCCCCAATCGCGCCGCAGTCGACGTCATCGCCGTCGGCATTTGTCAGCTGATAGACCAGGCGGGAGTGCCGCAGAGGAGCTCCCCGCATCCCAGCAGTGCGGCGGTGGCAGATGGGCGTCATTAGGAAGAAGACGGTGACGAGGGGAGGAGAGGGTGGCGTCAAATACGTATGCGACGTGTGTTCGTCCGACATCACATCAACGGTATGTACAATCCGTCGCTGTTCCGCGCCTGCTGCTGTCAGCTGCTAACCCGGCGTCGCGCTCCAGGTTCGCATTAGGTGTGCAGACCCGGCATGTTCCGATTTCGATCTCTGCGTCTCTTGCTTCGCCAAAGGCGAGTCCCGCAACGCCCATGACCCTGCGACACATGCGTTCCGCGTCATCGAGCAGAACTCGTTCCCCATATTCAGCCGAGAATGGGGCGCCGACGAGGAGCTGTTGCTCTTGGAGGGCGCCGAAATATACGGGCTCGGCTCCTGGGCCGACATTGCCGACCACATCGGGGGCTTCCGCGACAAGGACGAGGTTCGCGAGCACTACCTGGAAACATATGTGGATTCGCCCTGCTTTCCCCTCCCCAAACGATGCAGCCCTCACGATTGTGAGCTCGCCAACGAAGTGCCTCGCGAGGAGTTCCAGGCACGGAAAAAGCGGCGGATAGAGGATCGGCGGGAAAGGGCAAAGAACGCCCCCGCCCTGCAGCCCAAGACGAAGCCCACAGCTAGTGTCCCCAGCTGCCACGAAATCCAGGGCTACATGCCAGGCCGGCTAGAGTTCGAGACGGAATACGCCAACGAGGCCGAAGAGGCGGTGCAGCACATGCAGTTTGACCCGGGCGATGGCCTGAACCCGCGCACTGCTGAGCTCGAGCCGGAGATGGAGCTCAAGCTGACCGTCATGGAAATCTACAATTGCCGCCTCACACAGCGTGTGGAGCGCAAAAAGGTCGTCTTCGAGCACGACCTGCTAGACTACAGGGAGAACACGAAGCTAGAGAAGAGGCGGAACAAGGAGGAAAAGGACCTGCTGCAAAAGGCGAAGCCATTTGCCCGGATCATGAACCACAAGGACTTTGAGGACCTCAACCAGGGGCTGATCGACGAGCTCAATCTGCGCCAAGCCATTAGCCAGCTTCAAGATTGGCGCAGCATGCGCATCGGCGACTTGCGGAGCGGAGAAAAGTACGAGGCGGAAAAGGGGCAGCGTATACAGAAGGCGATACCAATGGGTTCCATGGACAGGGAACGACTGGCGTCCAACCAGCGGTCAAAGCAGGTGCCGCCTCCAGAACCGATGAGCGGTGCAGCGCTCCTCGTCGCACCCGAACTGGCCATCCGGCCGGCGCCCCAGACGAACGGCGAGGTCAATGGCGACGGTGGCAAGCCCCTGATCAACGGCCATACCAACGGTGTCAATGGCGTCAACGGCCACGGGCCCGCGAAGCCAAAGTTCGCGCCACAACCCATCTCAGGAGTGCAGCCGCTGCAGCTGAGCCAGGACAACGCGCCGGACCTGCACCTGCTGACGACGGAAGAGGCCAAGCTGTGCGAGGTGGTCCGGCTGCAGCCGAAGCCGTATCTGATGATCAAGGAGCAGATCCTCAAGGAGGCTCTGAAGACGAACGGGACGCTCAAGAAGAAGCAGGCCAAGGAAATATGCCGGCTGGACACGCAAAAAGGCGCCAGGATATTCGACTTCTTCATCAATGCCGGGTGGGTGGGTAAGGCTTGACTTGACCCGACCCGTGTGTTTGCCCCCAGGCGATTCCCTGTATTTTGTGACGTCGTTATGACCCTGGTTGGGAGGCTTTGCTCTTCGATTGTACGGCGGAGCTCGAGCGTATGATATCCATAAAGAGCATGAGATTAAGAATGGGCACTTGACCATGTGATGGCAACGCAGTCAACATGTGATGTGAATGCAGTCAAATGCGCGGAAGCCCGAGACGAAACAAGTCAGACGCAATGACCGCGCTCATTAAGGGGACATGTGGTTTCTTGTCATGAAGAATCTGCTCCATGGGTGCCCATCGTGTTGGCATGAGGTCGTCTGTTGGTTGTGCAACCACGCCCATGTATGGCTTAAAGAGTGGGGCCACACGTGCCAAATCGCCATTGTGGCATCGAGGCCCACCGAGATCGCCCAAGATCTCGACTTCAGCTGAGCCTCACCATCGACCGCAGCTCATGCTCCCTTCTAGAATCATCCGCTCGCAAGCCACAGCACCAACTCGCGCCATGTCCACCGCCAGCATCGCGAGCCTGCAGCGCATGTCTGCCAGGGCGCTGTCCGAGCAGATGCTCAAGGAGCGCGAGGCCGCGGACACGACGTTTGCAGTCATCGATGTCCGTGACGACGGTACATCTCCCTCACTCGCTGCTTGCTCATTCGTTTCTTCGTGGGGGAGGCCAATCGCTGACTATGTGCAGACTACATTGGCGGGCACATCAGGGGCTCCACCAACGTCCCCAGCGTGCGGCTCGACGCCATGCTCCCCACGCTCGTCCGCCGCCTCAAGGGCAAGAAGACGGTCGTCTTCCACTGCGCGCTGAGCCAGCAGCGCGGACCCAGCGCGGCGCTGCGCTACCTGCGCGAGCGGGACGGCCTGCTGGCGCAGCTCGGCGAGGCCAATGGGGCCGGCGCGGAGCAGCAGGCCGTGTACGTCCTGGACATGGGCTTCGTCGGCTGGCAGAAGGTGTACGGCGAGGACGAGCGGTTGACGGAGGGGTACAGGAAGGAGCTGTGGCTGAACTACTGAAGACGAGATGGGGGGTTTTTCTGGGCGCCTTTGGTCGTGCGGCGGGTTGAGGACAAGGTAGGGAACTATGAGGTTCTACGCGCCCCGAACACAAGGTTTGGCGCGCGTCGAAGTATCAACGCCCGAGTCGGGGCCCAAGGTTCGGCGACGCGGCTTCTGGCTTCGCGCCATCACAGGACGCGTCGACCTTTATATACAGCCGCGGGCCATGCTGTCGCGTGTCCTTTTACTCGAAAAAGTTTTCTATTTCTCTCCCCATGGTGTTGCAGACCCTTCATCCCCAGGGCTGTAACATCATCTTCTTCAGCCAGACGGCATCAGCCCCCAACCACCTCATACGGCGAACGCGGGAGCGCGACTTGCGCGTACCATGGCTCCCCTTCCCGAACCGCTCTTCCCCATTCTACCAGCAATCCTTCTCTCCCAGACGGGGCTCAACGGGGACGACGACATGAAAGCCGGCTCATTGGCGCTGGCCGTCGTGCTCGGCATGCTCGGGCTCCTACTCCTCTTCGGGGCCGCCTACTGGGCCATCTCGACGGGTGCGAAGCGCCTCCGGTGCGCCTACGCGCCCGTCCCCTGGCGCTTCTGCCGCCGCCGACGCAGCCGCAGCGTCGTCAACCACGGGCCCGTCCGGCTGGAGACGCCGCACCCGGAGCGCCGACCGGTCAGCATCTACCAACGCTGCTGGGACGCCGGGCCCGCACGCCAGACGCACCTGAGCCGCCTGCCGGCGTACTCGGAGACGGACACGCTGCCGCCTCCCGCGTACGAGCGGGTCGACACGCTGCCCACGCTGCCGCCGCCCTCGTATGGCAGCTGGAGGACGCTGCGCCGGGAACAGACGCACCCGGCTGCGTCGACAGACAGCCGCACCGGTCTGCGGCGCGCGCAGCCCCTGTCGAGCGCTGGGCGCAACTGCCACCGCCACCACTCGCAGTCGCAGCGGGACCGCACGACGGCGGACATGGCCGGCTCGGCCAGGTACGCAGGATCCAGGGCGAGTGAGCGGCGAGAGCGGCGGTGGTGGAGAGGGCCGGGCTATTCGCCGGCGCAGGGGTATCATACCTTTATGTGAGTCGCGAGCTCGGGAGGACTTGTGGGCGTGGGTGGCTACAACGGGTTTTGGGTTTGGGATGCTGGAGATGTCTTATGGCGGCGGGTGGCGGATGCCCCCGAGGCGGTGATGAAAAGTTTAATCCTGCGGATTGGGGTTTGTGTTCTGGGGTTTCGTTTGTTACGTTCATGGCTCTGGGGAGTAGACTGATTTAAAAATTACATCCGCAACACGTCCGTTTACTGAGAATGCTAGACTCGTTGTTGTTGTTTGGGCACGAGTGCAAGAGAATACGATGACAGGGTAGGGCGTGTTGGTTGTCAGTCTGCGGCCGAATGTGACTATGACGGTCGGCGCCTAGCCGTAAGCATAGATGGGAACACCAACTGCCCTCTCCACACGCATCCCACGGCGAACTTGAACCTCGACATACTGTGGTTGTCAATCGCCAGGATATATCGATCTTGCCTACCTAAATAAGTCATGTCTGGCTCGCCTGACACTCTAGGCCAGACGGTCACCGTGGGCAGCCTCAGCGATGCGCACCGCGAGGTCCTCATCCGGGCGGTGACCAACGTCGTCTCGAGCGGCATTGCCGAGGCCACATTCGCGCAGATCGTCGATGGCCTCCCGCTATCTGAGGTAGACAGGGATACCTACAACGGCACCGCATCGACGAGCCATCCGCTCCATACCATGCATATGGAACTATGCCCAGGCGTGCTGGACACAACGCGGCAGCTCATTGGGGACTTTGATGCCAACAGCTTGCGGTTCGATGCAGGCGTGAGTGCACTTGATGGATATGCGTCTCTGGACTGCCTGCGTCGCTGACCTGTAGCCGTGCAGCTCTGCCACGCCTACCAAGCAGCCGCCCCCGGATCCAGAGCTTTTAAGATCTGGCTTGTCGAGCTCGTGGCGATCGCCGTTCACCAGATCGCCGTGCGGCTTTACGCGGTGAGCATCACATCGAGCCCGCACAAGGACGGCGGCATCGGATCGTGGACGGCGCCGGAGGACGACGCAGTTTGGTGGGAGGCGTTTCCCGACCGTCCGCCGCCCACGCTCTTTCGGCATGAGTGGTACTGCGATTATGACCAGTACCCAGACGGTGTCGCCGACGGGGTTGGGTACTGGGCCGAGGCGCGGATCTTTGGCGGCGTGGTGTTGTTTGATCGCCGTGAGCCAGGCCTCGCACCGGATGTCGATGTAAGTGACCTCGGGTCAATCATAAGCCGCATCGTACAAGACACTGACAGCCAAAGCCCGAGGCTGTCTACCTCCATCCCGACAGACACGAAGTCACATACCGCATCTACAAACTCCTCGACGCTCAGAAACTGGCTCTCGTCACCTTTCTTCTGTCTGGGGCAACACCAGAAGCAGCCTGTCCACTGCCCATTCTGGGCGACGCCGAAAACAGACAGCGCGTCGACCCCGAAGAGCCCATCGCAGAGACCGGCATCTACCGCGATCTATGGGAGCGCCGGCCCTGGCCGGACGAGGCGTGGGACGTGCGCCTGCGGGACGTGTTCGACCCGCTCAACTGGACGACCATGGAGGCGTGGTGTGCGTCTGCGGCTCGGGGCATGGATAGGCGGCGGAGGATACAGGAGAGGGAGAGGGAGGGGGAAGGGGACGGTGCTTGAAGGCGGGTTGCTTGTTGCTCGGTATTTCTGTGCGACATCTTCACGGCGAAGAAATTGGGAACATATTCTGAGGGGAGAAATCTCAGCTCTGACTAAGGAGTGGCGAATAGTCCAAGTCTTGTCGTGTCATTAGCATTACGATTATTGATTAGGGATTGTTACAATAATGGGAGGAAGTCCCTTTCCAGTCCAGCTTCAGTCCAACTGGCGGCATCCATACCCTAGACCTCGTCCCGACCGAGTATCATGTAGGGCCGAGTTGATTGATCTCCATGAAGGGATCAGTAGTATCATGCTTGGGAAAACGCCTTCTATGGAGCGCCATTCCTCTTCGTAAGCGGCAATTCGGCAGCCGCACTGCCGGATGCCTTGACCACGCCGTTGGCAGAATCGTCATAGACTTCCTCTCCATCCAACGACGGCTGCGTATCGACTTCTTCCCCCCCGCGCTCCGCAGCCAACTCCTCGACCTCCGTGTCCTCGGCCTCGGACCGGTCGTCCTTGGCGACATTGTGCACGACGAAGCGGTACGCGCTGCGCAGCAGGCAGTACAGCCAGAAAAGGTTGAGGGCCTGGAGCCCGGCCAGCAGCCCGAAGCAGATGGCGTTGGAGACCCAGCACCGGAACTGCTCCGTCCGCCAGTCGAGCTCGTAGGGGCCTGCGGTCCTGAACTCGATGAGGACCGCGTAGAGGATGCGCAGATTGAGGTAGTGGCGCAGGTAGATCCACATGCCGATGGACAGCCCGAAGAAGGGCCCGATGACGGGGCTGCCGATGTAGTTGAGCGACTTGGACAGCTGTGACCGTGTTAACGCAAGTCTAGGCACGGGAAGACGCGTCTCGGCTTACCGCGAGGAACATATCGCTGATGTCGTGCGTCAGGTACACGGCGATGCCTATGTACGTGAAGTGGAAGCGGTAGCTCAGCGCAATCAGCGTCAGCGTCATGACGTGGTGAGCCACCAGCTCCTTGAAGTCCTTGCGCGGCTTCTCCAGGCCCAGCAGCATGACCAGCGCCTGCTGCGCCCAGTAGGCGGCCTGGAAGAGGTAGTAGAACTTGAAGACGGCCTCGTGCGTCGTGTGCGGCGGGTGCGTGTGCATGCCCTGCGTGTCAAAGTACCACACGGGCGTGCGGCGCATCACGTAGACGCCGGCCGGCCCCGTGAAGGCGAAGTAGAGCGCCGTGTAGGCCTGCTCCATGAAGCGCTGCTGCTTGCCGCGGGCGACGATGCCGTGCGCGCGCGCGAGCGGCCGCAGCAGCCGCTGCATGGCGAACTCGCGCGTGAAGGAGAGCACGATGGCGTAGAAGGCCACGAAGGCGACGTCCCAGGGGCCCTGGCCGTACTGCGGCGGCGCAGCATCGGGCGCGGAGCCGAGCGGCGGCTGCTGCTTGTAGGAGAGGAAGACGAAGCGGCGGACGACGCTGGACTCGCTCGGGTCGACGGCGTACACGGCGGCAAAGCCGAGCAGCAGCAGCAGCGGCACCGTCCAGGTGTGCTTGCCGGCGAAGCGCCGGAAGCGTCGCAGGATCCGGGGGCCGGCCCTCCGGCGCCGCGGGGGGGAGCCCTTCCGGCGGCCGGCCGTTGACGGGGAGCGCCGGCGCGGCGCGACCTCGAACCCCCCGGGGGGCCC